>ML208488.1:23709-37526 GCA_004369065.1 Pluteus cervinus
AGCCCCCAAAAGAACCAAGAACCAAGAACCAAGAAGGGAAGGAAGGAACAAAACAAGAAGAAGACGAAGAAGTCCCGGGTTGTTTATCCAAAAATACCACAACACGAACACGAACACGAATGCAACGTTCCGAACCCGGATATCGTCAACACCGAAAACAACAACGACGACGACGACAACAGCATCTCGGATAGCCAACGGCCAATGTTATCCAACATGAATAACGCACAACGACACGTCCAACCAACGAGCACCCACCCACGAAAAAGGACGTCGAACGATGGACAGCAGCACGTCACGTCACCCCGCCAGTCAACAGCGCCGAACACCGAACACAAATCAAGCCAAGAAAAAAGACGAAAGCCAAGAAAAGAAGACAAGGGTTCAAAAACACCGGACACAACGTCCATCACCTGCCACGGATCCGCGGAGTATATGCGGATATGATAGAACGAGATGGAGATGGGGGGTATATGCGGAGAGAACACGAGATGGAGAGGGGGTATCACCGGCCACGAACACGATGAAGGTCCAACCCCGGATTCCCGCCTCGTCCCTACTAACGCCCCTCAGCCCGTTGTCCATCGTCCATCGTCACCCTCCCGCGTACCACCAAGAATAAGGGAAACCAAGGGGAAAAACCGAAACCAAGCGAAACCAAAGGAAGGAAAGGGTGATTGGAACTCACACTGCAGGCCAGATGGACGTTAATACGAAGAGTGGTATACTGTGAAGGGCTTCTAGTGGTTTTGAAGGACCCAAGGCAGCTGTTATACCCAGAGCGATGTCGAGGGAGATATAAGTTGTTCCTGCGAAGAATACAAAGGCGACACCGTAGAATGGCTATATGCGTGGAATGTATGAGTATGATGACAGATGATAGGGCGATAAGAGGATGGGGATGAAATGGAATTGAACGTCATACTCACCACCAACGAGCTTGGTGTCCCATCTTCCACTACTTGTGTAGCAACCAATGCATTCGCCAACAATGACCAAAAGAGCGCAACGACGACTCCGGCGTGTATAGCTGTAAGTGCAACCAACGCTTTTGAGCCTTGTTCAAGGAACGATCCGGTTGTAAGGAGTTGAAAGATGAGCGAAAGGAAGTAGAGGAAGAAAAGTGCTCTAATCTCTATTCGACCTATCGAACGAAAAGGTCGGAATCAGTTCTGTGCTCGAACTGAAGTGTGACGATGGGGAATTTACTCACCGACAGCGGCCTTCCGCCTGTTCGTCAAAAACAAGAGACCGACAATGAAGATGATGCTAAGCGCACAAGCCAGGATGTTCGCTATGTTGCCCAATGATGCTGACGTCCCAGGTTCCAATGAAGTTCCTACGCGGGCAATACCACATTCGGGATTGACGCCGACAGGTGCTGAGCTTGATACGCTCGATGAGCCAGTGAGAAGGGCAGGATCATTGTGGAGGATCTGGTAGTGGCCGAGTTAGTTTCATGGAAAGAGATTAAGGTGATCAAGAACGTACTTGTCGATAGAAGAGATTACACCAAGGATAGGAAGGAGTTTGTTGACATATGGGTTGGAAATCCCCGAAGCGGACCATGGCGGAAAATGAGGCCTCTCTAGTCGCTGTTTTTCGAGGAGGATATGGGGGGGAGGATGATTATGATGATGAAGAGGTGGATGGATGGTCGTAATGAGGTTCGTGGCGAGGGCGTAAACGGTCACAACAATCACAAGAAAATCGCAATGGAAAAAAGTGTGAGCACAAGTTCAAGAAGCAGCAGAGGGTCCGCGCGGTTGGAAATAATGTGTCCAAATAGGTCAAAATAGGAAGGACTTGCCTTATTGGTCGGGAATAAGGAAATTATTTACACACACGCACGAAAACACCGTCGGCCAGCGCAGGTCTTTCGACGGTGTGTGGACTGCGAGGCGAGAAAAAGTGAAGGAGAGTTGAGGATACAAGAAGGAGAAAGATGTTGTGAGTAGAGTCCGAGTGGGGTGTCAAGAGCATTCCCGAACAAATTACTCCGGTCGTCAAGGGATCCGGCTCCGCATCAACAACACTTTCCTTTGTCCCAATCTCCGTCGTCTTTCTGCGCACGACAATACATACCCTGTCTTGTCCAACTGTCAGCTGGTCCGTCACGCAGTCTTCTGCTGAACTGTCCGTGCCGTACACAGTGCCTTGCGGCGTGCACGTCCTAAGACCCACTCGTGTCGCACCCGACAGTTGCTGTCGACCCCACGATAAACAGCTTCCATCACCATCACATGAGGTTGATCACAGCACCCTCGCGTGCTCACGCCGACCCCATAAATGCGATCTCCGCATCTGACGCACTCAACGGTCGATCATACATAAATCAGCATCGTGATGTTCAATTGCAATAATGTCGATATCCTACAAAAATGTGCTAAACTTCTGGGGTGCACCGCTGAAGAAATGTTCAAGCCCATCCGGACTGAAGGCATCGCATGAACATTTCGCACATAGCGGGCGACTCATTTCGATGAGGGATGTCTTATTGGGCATCTTGATGCCTATGCGTTTGACTATATAATCTTGATGGGAGGTGCACCTTTGGCAATTTTGCCGAGCGGTGAACATAAAATACTGCAGCCACCTTTCACGCGCACGTTCGGACTCGAATTGACCCAAGTAACGAATCTCCATAAGCAACTCGTGAGCTTCGTTTCCCGTGAACCTTTTCAAACGACTCACCCAAGCCCTGAAGTAATCCTCCGGCAGCTTCAAGTCCAAGATTTCTAGGAGGGGAGTTTCGAGTAGAGAAGGAGCAGCTTCGTCCAGGAGATCGGTAATTTGATACTTTCCCGCATATTGAAAGACTTGAAGAGGGTGCGTCGAAATCTTCGTCCTTATCAACAGGGAGAGAAACAATTCAGGTGCAACTCTCGAGCGTATCACCGAACGTACCTCATCGCGATGTTACACGCATTGATCGCACCAGAAATCTCGTACTTCTCCGCCGCGTCTCTCAACTCCACCAGTGTCTCAATATCCAAAGCACGAAGATCCGGATACGGTCGTGGACAAGTGAAAAAGTACAAAAGGTTAAGAATCACAAGTCCTTTCCCGATATCTATGTACGACTTTGCTTCTGAGAGGGATTTGGCCACTTGAAGTCCACCAGGTAAATACGCCCAAGCCGCGTCCGGGGAGCGAACCAGGTAAACGATGATATGGGTTGTGTAGCATGTGAGTTATTCAACCAAATCGATATCGATTGAGCCTCAGGTACATGTCTTGAACACAGTATCGCCTTCAGGTTGAGAACCGGAAATTTCATCCAAACTGGACGTGGATGGCATATCACAACAGAAGTGATTGACACTGAAATGGCAGGTGGGAGGCTGGGAGATGGGGGTACGCATACACGTGTACGGAAATGAAACGCTAGTACAGTAGCTCAGCGCTTGAAATATTGAATATTAAGCGCTAAACCGTACCCATACCACTCCCTCGATAGCGGGCTATAGCTATTATCTCATAATCATAGGTCACAAAAAGGTACTGAACTTCGGGAAGTTTTTGTAAACTTCTTCTGTGAGTTCCGGAATAAAGTTCGAACCAACGAATCTTTTCCCGTTTGTATCAAGTCCCCGAGCTACGACTCTCTTACTTATCTGACAATCCTCACATATCTGGCGATTCACTTTAAGGAGGTCCGTCATACTCGGCATCTGAACCGCCAGCTCTCGAACAAGACATGTTCGAGCGGACTGGCAGAGTGGAGCCTCGCATTTTCGTTTAATTGAAGTAGTGGCCTTGTCTATCCAGATCTTACGCCGGGGCTCTAATGCTTCGAGGTAACGAAGCTTATGTTTCGGATAGTGAGCCGTTCTGCACCATAACCTGGAAAATGACACCCAACTCACCCAAGCCTCGAACATATGCATAGATATCCCCGATCGAAATAGCTGTAGAAGTGGTGTTCCGAGTACATATATCGCGGTTGCGTCAAGGAGGTCCATATATTGATTTTTTGCCGCATAGAGAAAGACTTCAAAAGGATGTGTGGAGAGATTAACCCTGCGAGGAAGTTCCGAGGGGTATAAGCAAAGAAATCGGGTTGAGAAAGTCAGCGTAGTACGTACTTCATCAAGATCTTACACGCCATCACCGCAGAATACACCTCATACTTTTCTGCCGCATTTGCCAATCCCAATAATGTCCCGATCTCCAAGGTATCGATATCCGGATACCGTCCTGCACGACAGAAAGAAAATAGGAAGTCGAGGACAACACCGCCTTCTGAGAGATCAACGATTTCCTTCCGATCATCAATTACTAGTTCCGCTGGTGGAAATCCTCCGGAGAATGTCGCCAAGTCCTTTTTATATACGTGAAACCTGACTTTATCACTGGATTGAAAGGTCACGTCGGCATCGGAAGAACGAACTAAGGACGAGGGATTGAAGGTAAGTCAGAGGTTGGGTTTCGAGTACTCGGGACACGCGATTGAGAGACTGAGAGACTTTTGCGGTAAGGTGTACGTACATTTCTTCGACAAATAATAGCCTTCGGGTTGAGCATCGGCGATGTTGTCCAAGTTGGATGTAGATGTGCTGGCCATGTTACAAGGTTGGTACTCTCAGGCTGAGTTGCGGAATTTGAAGGCGCACATTCAAGGTGCAAGTACCCACGGCCAGCGCCAAATGTCCTCTATCGATCGATAGCGTAAACTTGCGACGTCATGGCATTGGCACCGGCCAAAAGGATTTGGTGGACAGTGACGTTAACGTTGAACAACTGACGTTCGTGGAATTCGCAAGGGGGATGATGTCCATCCGAGATCGACAAGACAACCTAACCCGACCTTTCCATGATTCTGCATTGGGGAGCCTCGGAAGGAAACGAACTCAAAAGCTAGGAGCAAAGCGCTTAAGGCTGGGCGCTTCAAATATTGGGCGTTCCGAGCCCGACTGAAATGAGGCTCGGAAATAGCTGAAAAGTTTCGCAGGAACCATCAGTTTTTCGTCATCTCTTCCGTCATCCACAAGTAGCCCAAGTCCTACGTTTGGCTGCGGGGAGTCGACCAAAGGTCGACGACGAACGGCCCAGATCTACAACCACGGACTCGGTCCTGCTAGGCGTCTGCCGTGGCCCATTCGCTAAGTCAAACACTACTCGTACCACTCGGGCTATTATCTTATATGCCAAGGAGGACCGTAATCGTGTTCAATATTCAATCGCGATAGTGACTATATCTAGAACAAAAATGTGCTAAACTTCGGAAAGGTCGAGTACACCTTCTCAATGGCGGATGCAGTAAATTTATGCCGCGGGAACAATTTAAATTTGCTTTCAAATGTCATATCCCGTGAACAAGCAGAGCATTGCTTGTGACTCGCTTCAAGGAGGACTGTCTTGTTCTGCATTTGGATTACCAGACGGTCGAATAACGTGCTTTGGGAATCATAGCATCCGCGGTCACATCCATCTGGGTCCTGCGACGCCATCCTGATTGTGTTTATCCAAACTTTTCGGAGGGGCTCAAGTGCGTCCAAATACCGAAGCTCCCACAGTCCGTAAGTATGTTCTGTAATTCAAGCCCAATGAATAACATACCCAAGCCGTGAAAAACTTCCTTGGAAGCTCGAGACCGTCGAGCTCTAGAAGTGGGGTTCCCAGTACGGAAGGTGCGGTTGCGTCGAGGAGGTCCAGGTAATCGTATTTTGCGGCATATACAAAGACCTCCAGAGGGTGTGCTGAAATCTTCATCCTGAGATAGGTTTCGAAGTGCGTGCGCATAAACAACCGGCTCTACAGTTCAGAAATATTGGCGTACCTCATTATGATCTTACACGCCATGATAGCCGGATATACCTCATACTTCTCCGCCACATCCCCCAATTCCACAAGCCCCTCGATCTCCAGATCGTGAAGATCCGGGTAGCGTTGGGGGCGGGTGAAAGCAAACAAAGTATTGAGAACGACTGCTCCTTCTGGTAACTTGACGATCTCCTTGGGATCAGAGACCAGTTCGGCTGGTGGGAAACCTCCAGACAAGATCGCCAGCTCTTTCTTGAATAGGTGAAACTTGACTTTGTCGGAGGACTGGAAGATTACATCGGCCTCAGGAGAACGAACTGGATCGAGGAAGGTAAATATTAGATGAAACCGCTCCAACGCGATAACTTTCAAGGTTAGCGGAACATACGTACATTCATGCGAAAGATAATAGACATCGTCGGAATCTTTTCCATGTTGTATATCAGCGATCTCATTGAGGTGTGATTCGGAGGGAGTGTCAAATATTAGTTCTTCGTCTGAACCCATATACATCGAACCCATATACGTCGGAACTGGACAATAGATGGGGCTGGAGTGTCGCCAAATCCCTGACTCAAGTTGAGTAGCTTGAGTGCTAATGGTAGCTTATCAATTCGATTGGGTAAGCTCGTCATGGTATCGTAGGAATTTTCATGATCAAGACGAAAGGTGCCGCTGAACCTTAAGCTCAAGCCTTGAGCGCTTGCGATATAAGCAATAGTCCTTTACCCCAATCTCTCCCCCGTGGGCTACTTCACTCAAAGTATGCTGATATTAAACGGCTGTCAGTCCTAGTTATTGATTACAAAAAGGTGCTGAACTTTACAAAGTTCTCATAGACCCATTCGATATCAGACGGAACGAAGTGCCGCACTGCGCGAGGGTGCACAGTTGTCAGCACTTCAGGCGGAACTGTAAAAGTCATTTGACGTATACAAGGCATACATAGCTGGCTGCGCGCCTCCATGAGGACTTCTTGGTTTGGCAACTGGCCCATCTGCATCAAACAGCGGACAATATTATGTTTTTGCAATTGGTTGCACGAACCCTCCACGCAATTTCGTTGAAGGAGGTCTAGCGCCTTATTCGACAATCTTGCACGAAGGGGCTCAAGTGCAGCCAAGTAACGAAGCTTCAATGTTTAAACTGTGAACAACGCCCGTATGAATGAGTGGAGAACTTACCCAAGCTCCGTGATAGCGCTCCGACAGCCTCAATTCAAAGATTTGTAGAAGTGGTGTTCCGAGGATGAGAGGGGCAGTCTCATTACGAGGCCCCCTAGGGGACTCGTTCTTTCTACTGTTACACCCTGACCTTTTGTCTGCGGCTAGCTCCGAGCTGGTCCCCGTATGGTCAAACCTTCCAAATCTTATCAGGTACGTCCGAACAGATCCAAAATCGATTGATTCCGCTCCCCGCAACCGCTGTTATCAGTATCTTATCACCGTTTTAGCATTTGATTCCGCGAACCAAATTCATATCTCCACCTGGATGTCCATTTCCCTCGCCGTCCTTACTCAGTCGATCTCTAGGAAGCTCTCCTCGTTGGTTCTCCTTTTTTATTCATTTGTTTCATTCATAGACCCCACCCAACCTCATCACAGCCCAGCTCTGACCCCAAACTAGCCAGCACTGATAGAGGACTTGAGTTAAATCAATGCAGGATCTCACCGCAGGTCAATGAGTCATGTAAAGGGCTCGGCCCCGCTTCAACAACTGAGAAACCAGGCGAGTAACAATTCCACCAAATGATAGCTCTACTAACTTACTCTTTAGCTCGTACTCCGTACCAATCCACGCGATTGTTGAATGCTTATGGCATCCATCATTGGATCGTCTTGGGGGTGACGTGGAACATGGAGGCATCACCCATGTTGGTTTTGCATTTCCTTTGAACGGCTTTGATCTTCTTCTACCCCAACCTCCAACCACCTGAATATCTCAGGTTCAAGATCGACACTTTAAAGTTGGAGAGAGTGATGGGTCGTAGGTTCGGCCTTCACAAGGGTATATCACGCGTTTCGGTTGTGCTTTTGTCTTCCTCGTCCTAACGAGTTTGATAGCCACCGCCGGCGCCTACGTCACAACAAAGGAACTATCTTCGGGTGTTTCCAACATGCCCGATGGCGGTTCTGCCATACCCTCCTGATCATTTCCTATTGACTTTTCCTTTTCTTTCTCAATTGTTTCGAATGGTGAGTTTGATTACAGTCGTTATCCTCCTATCCAACACTTATGTGTACCTCTTAGAACAAACCTATCCTAGGTCTCTTGACAACATGCAACGCATATCAAGTCTTTTTCCGAGTCGAAGCCCTCCCATACATCATGCATCACCAAGCAGATATTGGTTTAGTGTTCCGCCGTTGCATTAACTACAACGGGGCCTCGGAACATGCCAGGCACCGCCATGGCCGCTATACTAGGTCGACAAGATCTTGATATTCATACTTTGCGGCGTACTTGAACACTCGCAGGGGGTGCAACGACGTGTTCATCCTGGATTTTAGCCAACACGAAAAGGATGCGATAAGCGTAGTATGAATGAGCTTGCACGTCTCCGAGAGGTGGACGGCGCGACATACCTCATCACCGTCTTACACGTGATAATGGCAGCATACACCTCATACTTCTCTGCAGCATCTCCAAACTCCTCCAATATCTCGATCTCTAGAGCGTGAAGATCTGGATAGCGTTGTGGGCGAGTGAACGAAAACAAAAGATCGAGAACAACAGCTTTCTCAGGCAAATCGATGGGGTCCCTCGTATCGGAAACGAATTCGGCTGGTGGAAATCCACCAGATGAAGAGGCCAACTCTTTCTTGTAAACATGGAACTTAACATTGTCGGTCGATTGGAACACCACATCTGCATCAGAAAAACGAACTGAAAAGTGAATATTAGAAATCAGAAAGGTGAGCCTGAATTTCCGTTCCGTTGGAAAACGATAGCCTCAGTATCCGATAGGACCTACAATGCCTCGAAAGATAATAGTCTCCACTGGTATTTGAATCGTCTCCATTTTGGAGCTCGGCAATGTCGTCAAGATGGGGTGGTAGTGGGTTGGACATAGCTTATGCAGGTGATGGCTCTGAGTACGATGTCAAGAGTGATGTCGACGTCGTAGCGCAAGACTGCGCATTGCCAAACCCCCACGCTGGGCGCTCAAGGGATCCTTATCGATCGATAGGGTCTATGTCAACACGTCAGCCTATGACGTCGCGACATCGTTAAGCCGATAACCTGTTGGACTGACTTCGACACGTACTTATTTACATTGAAACACAACGGTAATGCCAGGACTCGAAATTCAATCACATTAATCTGATTTGAGGTAAACCTGTGATGTTCGACACTCTATAGAAAAGCACTAAATTTCTGAAAGTCTCCGTAGATCTGATCGACACCAGATAGTGGAGACCAAGTGTTGACACCATCTATTGGAGTCCAAATACCTAGAGGTTCCCGGGCGGCACAACCAGGACATCGCAGCTGTCTGATTTCAATGAGAACCGTCCTACTTGGCATAGAGGTACCCAGGCGTGGGTCCAGATTGGAGGAGCACCTTATGCAAGCACTGAGTGCCTTAAACACGGGAAATAACTTCTCGTGAAGGGCTTGAAATTGTGCCAAGTAACGAAGCTGCGATGCGTTAGTCCTGCTCCCAATCAAGGCGCGCGAAAACGTACCCAAGCCCTAAAGTACTTCTCAGACATGTTGAAGTCGAATATCTGAAGGATGGGGACATCCAGCATCAAGGGAGAAACATCGTCTATAAGATCGGGATACTGATATTTTCCGGCATAGCGACAGACTTGCAGAGGATGCTTCGTGAGGTTCATCCTAGATGTAAGATGATTCATATGAATGCCAACTTTATGGGCGACATACCTCATCAAGTGGCTACATGCCATAATCGCACTATACACCTCATACTTCTCAGCCGCATCGGCCAACTCCACCAGCGTCCCGATATTCAAAGTATGAAGGATCGGGTACCGCCCCGGGCGAGTGAAAGAAAATAGATGGTCCAGAACAACACCTCCTTCTGGGAGATCCACAATTTCCTTCGAATCTGAAGTAAATTCTGCTGGCGGGAATCCACCAGAAAACGTCGCCAGGTCTTTCTTGTATACGCAAAACCTGACCTTGTCGCTTGACTGGAAGACCACATCGCCGGAATCGGAAGAACCAACTGTTTATCAGAAATGAGTCAGCGTTAACTGAAACTATCGATGCGATCCCGATAAGTTCGAAGTGGTGAACGTACATTTCTTTGACAGATAGTAGCCTCCAGGTTGGGAATCGGCGATTTTATCGAGGTAGGACGTGGGCACAGTGGCCATGTTACAATTGGAGCGACTGGGGTGTGGGTACTGAGTACTGCACCGTGGGTTACGCGTGAATTGTAGAGATCGCTACTCAAGCCGCAAGAGCGCTGACAGTGTGACACAAGTCTTGTCGATCGATAAGGTTAACATATTACATTCGTGGAAGAACTCCAGAGTGCAACAGGAAAAGGTGACTGGCAGTGATGGCAAGGCAAACACGAGTTTGAGAGGCGCCCTGCTAAGATTAGTCCTAGTATTGATATTGAGTAATATTAATACGATGTTGAGTTGTGCATACATTCAAAAAGCGAGGCTAGTCAGAGATGGTCGAAGCAGGAGGGAAGGTTTGTTGCAGTTTCTATGTTTCGTCTGGTAGGCGCCTGCGAAACTCCGGCTGCTTCCGGCTCGGGAACGCCAGGCACGATTCCTGCATCCTCGTCCACAAAACACTAACCACTTGACGAAGTTTCCTGTGCGTCATTCTTACCTTTGGAATTGTTCTTGAGCTTGAAGTTCGTTTCCGGTTTATGTTGTCGTCATCACAACCCGAATATCCACGATGACATGTATTTGATCAAAAGGATGAAACACTTAGTTGCGGGTCATAGAGGAAGGAAGGTTAGGATTAACCGTACGTGGGCTGGAGGGCACGTATTCTGAACAGGAAAACGAAATAGAAAGCAACGACGAAGACGGAGATGGCGAGGAGAACGGAGAAGGGGACCAGGATGACGAAGGTGAAGGAGGGGACCAAAACGAAAGTGATGTCGATGTCGATGAGGAAGCGGAATGTTTGGTTCTCCGTTCTAGCTCGCTGGCAGCCAGCAACTTAGGTGTCGACGTGTCGTACTGGATGCAGGTTCGTTTTTTCAGTTCGACTTCACGAACTCGAATGTCCGGGTAGCTGGTGCTTCTGATTTCTGATTTCATGGCACAGAACATCTCCATGGTCCGCGAAAAGTTGCCTGTAGAGTCTCTTCGTCATTTGGTGGGGAGGTGGGTGCCGTCCTGGTGTCGCAATTGCATTTACAATGCTGGATTTCACGTAATTTCTAGACTTATTTTGCAATACCGTCTCAGAACCTTCAAGAGGCCCGGAAGCGCGTAACTCAAAGTTGGCTAAATTCGACCCAATCAGTGATGTGGGCCGTTCTTTTGCATATATAAGTTCTATTAATGGGAGTTTAAAGGAGTAAATATGGAGATTACACGGGCATTTGTTTGAGTCTTTGTAGTACATGGTATCATACAATTCGGAAGAAGTCCGAGAGATCTGGTCATGCCACGCAGGTAACACCGACAGACTACGTAGAAATCAACTCAAGCACATGTTGGCTGATGGTATCACCATTGATAAATTGGTACCCCTTGACCCAGACATCCAGGTCCACGTCGCATACTCCCCCACCATGTTGAGTTGGTCCAAGCCACTTGATTTTATCTAGCCTAGGCTCCAAACGATGACATTGGTCAAGCATTCCAATTATTTTCCCCGTTTCTGGGGAATGGGAATCGATTCGGAAGCGAGCGAGCTGAGGCAGCCTTGGATTGTGGAGGAATTCGATGATCTTTCCTCTGTCACAATCTGCCTTTAAAAGGCTAACGTCCTCAAGAGAAGAGCAGGATCGAAAGAATTCGAGGGCTAAATCTGTGGACCACTTGAAATTAATGGTGGTGATACTTTTGAGCATGACTAAACCATTCGAAGATTCTCGTAGAGCTTCCAGGGCTGGCACGGGGCAAATACCAGCCTCAACGTCGGGACTAGTCTCGATGATGAGTGCCTCAAGGGCTGGTGTAGAAAAAGTGCGTAGCAAAGGAAGGAGGTTTCCCTTGCAAATGAGATCGACGTGGAGACATTGCAACTTTGGCAAGTGGATTCCTCCCCTTTGGAATATACACGGGTTGTGATTTGCCTCCCTTCCCGTGTACCGGATATGGCAGCGCAGGAGCTTTGGGCAGAAAGAGAGAATTTGGCAGATATCCTCTCCACAATCAACCCACTCTTCCAACACAATGCTGATGATCTGATTCCATGGGAATTTTGTTTTAGTGTCAAAGTATTGTCGACCCATGAAGCCTGTGTGGAACATTCCCTGGAGGTATAAGTGCGTGAGAGCTGGATAGTTTTGTGGATTGATCCGAAATTGTCGTAGTGTGCTCTCATAGAGAGGCAAGTAGGAGTCGAAGTTTTTCGGTTTGTAGATTTCGAGGACGAGGTCTTTCAATGTAGGGAATGAGTGGTGCATCAAGAACGAGGCGAAGCCACAGAACACGGGAACATATGCCACTATACGCAGGTACGCTAACCGGCTCAGTAGGGTAGGGCACCCCATGTGTTGTGTAAAATGCTGAGAAAAGAGCGGCAAGACTTCGCCTGCAGTAATGAGGCCCTGAGATGTTCCGTTATCTTTGAAACCGACAAAGATATGAAGATTGAATGGATCCTGGGATGATCCGTTCTTCGGAAGTTTGGCGAACTCTATACCCCAGGCATTGGGGTCGTCCAAGAAGAAATTGAGGTGAAGGCGTTTATCTTTTTGTGGTTTCATTGTGAAGTAGGGTGGTGGTGTCGTTTGGTCGTTATTGGAATTGCAAGTTTGTGGAGTAGTTTAGAGAGGAAATGTGAGATGAGGAATGGACGGAAGTTGGCTGACTTAAATACCTGGAAATGCTGTGTCCCGGAGCCGTCAGAACGGGTGGCCTTGTTGGACAAGGCATTCGATGTGCATTTGAGTTTAACAACCCCATAACCACCACAATACCTGCAGAACAATGGTCAACGGCTAAGAATGACGACGTGCAGCAAGGTGACCGGATATACCCACCTTCTTCTACGGCTGGGCATTGTTCGATGTTCCAACCTTCTGTCAAGGGCTGCTGGGGACCATTATATATGCCACGTGTATATCTGGTTATTTCTTGTACTCATGCACAATACGAGAGAATGGTAGTCACTAAAATACCATGCTGATGTATAAGACAACAACGGAGATAGTGAGGAAAGCGAAAGAGGGGACCACGACGACAGAGGTAAAGGAGGGAACCAAAACGACAGTGACGACGACATCGATGAAGGGGCATAGCGGTAGACATCCCGAGATGTTTAGTTGTAACTTCCGAGCCCGTCGACTCGCCACCGCATCACGGCCAGTCCCGATTCGGAATTTTATTACGTCATCGAAAAAACCAAGCCTCGTTGACAAAAAGACTTGCTTCCAACCGTGATACCGTTTACCTGAAGGTTTCCTCACGCGATGCCCACAACCTCCACTGATGCAAGATCCTCTCGCGAATCCACCATTTCTATGGAATGTGAGTCACCGTGGTCTGTCTCCGCAATCTCCAGTTTCCATCTGACTTGTGTTCGAACTTTATGCTTACTCGTAGTCCGATCCCATAACGGAGGCGACGTCACTTTCAGATCCAGCGACAACGTCAACTTCTATCTCGACAAAAAATACCTTTCTGTGATGACAGGTGGATTTCCGCCTTCAGAATTTGAACACACGGACGAAGAAGCGGTTCCACTTTCTGAAGACTCGATCACGCTGGATTTGCTTTTTCAATTCGCCTATCCTAAACACCATCCTGATCTCCGAAATCTCGAGATGAACACGCTTATGAACTTGGCGCACGCTGCGGAGAAATATGAGGTGTATGCTGCAGTGTCGATTTGTCGACTCCTTATGTCGTGAGTGTTGGTTTATTGATAAGTGT
>ML208489.1:0-59424 GCA_004369065.1 Pluteus cervinus
TGTTGTAGTGGATGTGCTAGAAACTCTTGGTAAGTACTTCATCGGTGTTGAACATTTAGTGCTGAGCATTGGCTGATATAGTTTAGGGAATGGCTGGAAGGTGAAGCATGCTTGGGTGACATTCCTTCTCGTGCACAGTGACACATGCATTCCTCAAGTTGGGTGGCACCCCCTGCTCTCTGCTGGCTCTCTGGTTCGCTTGCGATGTGACAATGACTTCTTGAAATTCACCGCGATCAACCCCCTTCGCATTTCCTTACCTGGATGTCTTCAATTCTCACTAGGGACGAGAGCCTCCTTCACGTCCTCGTAGACGCGATGGGTGTCCTGGGTCGACTTTGCAATTTGCTCAAGGCCTTCACTCGAATTCTACACGACGAAATGGAGTTCTTCTATCGAGTTGAGGCTGGAGGGAAGTAACACTCGGGCCTTTCTTCCTCGTGATTGTCCAAGGACGTCAACAGGCTCCCGCCACTAATTGACCTCGCGAATGGTACGGGGTCCTTCGATCATCGGAATCATCTTCTATTTATGGTTATCATGAACCGCTGTTGGACAATGTAATGTACAGTAAGTACGATATGCTTCCTCCACCGGACTATCATAATTCACTAAATACTCGAACAGGCCTGCCAATGACAATCCGGACCATTCTATCGATCACAACGTAGTCATCGTCCGATTGATCAACTTGATCAATCAATGACCGGCGACCAATGACCAGATGCATAACTTAACTAAACTTCGCATGAACCTAACCTAAAATGAAAACCAAACCATGATATCGATCCCAAGGTTCGAAACCCTAATTCCTCCAGGAATGGAAGTTTGTTTGTAGATGGAAGTTGTTGAATCCCCGGAACCCGCGAACATGAGGTAGTTGTAGGTGTATATGGGGCCTAGTTATACTTAGTAACCCAAAACGTGTACTGTAAGTGGCAGGCGTTGATGCGAGGGAGTGGACTTACACTTATTCAGCGTGCAAGGTCGTGTACCATGAGAGTAATAAGGTCGCTGTAAGGTCAAGATTGTACTGGATGTGGTAGCTCACTGTTCTACTATCATTTGTTGGTGATGGCGGTACCAGGCCACGAGGAGTTGGGCCCAACCGGTGGGCTAACCTACTGCTAACCTTCAAGCTTCAAAGCTAGCGAGATTGATCATTCTGATACCGAGTATATTCTGACAGACCTCCCAAAAGGATCTTCGTTATCAGCAAGAACACCGGGATCGGTACCATCACTGGATCCAGAGTGTAACGAGGGCGCCCGGACGCTAATAGGTCTCGACACACGCCGGTCTGAACGGAACGACAATTCGAAGCTCGTCCTATCTACCTACAAACTGCGGCCCTTTCATACCAGAGGGCTGCCAAGACTAAGTAACTGAGCTAGTACGTCCGAGTCGAGTATCAATAAACTAACGAACTACACCATATAGTAGGGATGAAACTACGAGCCAACGAGTCCACAGAGACTCGAGAAAACCATGGTCTACCACTGGCGGAACGCTCGACACGCCGCCACATGGAGTCCATACTACATCTCCGTCGATCGATATCCTGCATCCTGCCGCAATATGTCGAGCGGATGGTGATTGTGGCAACGTAATTTAACTTCGAGATCATCGCATCCTTATGGCTATAGCTATACGAGGGGTATATTCCTCGCGGTGAAGACTTGGACGGCCGCACTGCTCGCACTGAGTTGTTGAAGACGTTACTGAAGGGTTCAGCGGAGGATTGAAGGATTGGTGCACCGGGTTTCCGCTAGGTATTCAGCCCTGGGAGAGTATGGTGCGTCGAAGGGTTGAATGCTATGTGGCTGTGCGCATTTGCGTAGAAGATGGATGAAGAGGTGGACCGTAGAACAAGGGATCGGAGTGATCGCAATGGCATTTGTTACATCGATCACGTTTGTGGATATCGGTATGTCGTGCGTTGATGCGACCGGGGGACGGAAGATATAATGTGCTGAAACTGTTACACGAAAATTACATTTTTTACTTCCGAGAGACTCGGCTTTGATTTATTTTTGGGCGGTGTCGCCATGCTGTATCGGAAAGTCAGATACTGATAGAATGAGAACCTGGCTGGAGTATAGTCTCTTCAATTCAAGAATATTGGAGCATGCTTATCGGCTTGACATCACATGGGGTACGGACTTTTGGAGGATTGGGGTGGTCACAGTGGTTCTGGTGGAAGAAAATAGATACAAGTGGCTGAAAGGCCGAGATACCAACTCCGGAAAGACAGGAAAAAGAAGGGTTGTTGTTTCTGGCATCACGGTCCTGTGCCCGTTCCATACATTGATAAGAGTTCTTCGGAGAATAACATACAGATTTAGATATGCGCCAAGACGTTCAGATGATCATACCCCCCGGCCGCACCGATTCAGGCTTTTATCGAAAGCTGCTGTAAAAGTGCTGGGAAGGACAGAGCATGATACAGCAAACAATTGGAGGACCCGCTAATACTGCAAAAGTTCGGAGATAAAGGATTGGTAAAGTGAGTTCACGTGGCAGACGGATCCGGAGTCGGAGAAGATGGCGATCTCCAAATCTCGCGAGTGCGCCGCGCACCGGACGGTAAGCTAGAAAGGGGCCGATGAACGTCAATGGGTGATGGGAAGAAAGCGCAGAGACAAGCGATTGTTCTTTTATTTTATTTTCAAGATCAGCAGAGCACCGGCAGATCGTACCACATTTATTTTCGGCACAACTTCCTAATAAATTTCTGGCCTCACTGTTAGTCCACTATATAATCCACAACACCACAACCACCATCCATCCAAATTCCAGTTCATCCCTCTCCACTCGACCAATGACTGTCCCCATCTCCACCCCTTCTGTTGCCCCCGTCCTCGACTACGAATTGCCTCGTCCTAAGGATGTTGGTATTCTCGCTATGGAAGTCTATTTTCCTCGTCGCGTGCGTACTTTTTCGTGTCTTTTTGTCTCCAGCTTTCTGACTGGTCTATAGTGCGTTTCAGAGGCTGATCTCGAAGTATACGATGGTGTTTCAACTGGTAAATATACCATTGGTCTCGGACAAGAATATATGGCTTGGCCCGATGACCGTGAAGACATCAACTCGTTTGCGTTGAATGGTACGTTCCCTACCTCTATCTCCACTCTCCTCAACTAACACAACACTTCCAGCTGTCGCTGGCCTTCTCGAGAAATTCAACGTCGACCCCAAGTCGATTGGTCGCATTGACGTTGGTACTGAAACTATCATCGACAAATCCAAATCCGTCAAGACAACCTTGATGGACCTCTTCGCCGAGGCTGGCAACTTTGATATCGAGGGTATCGATTCCAAGAACGCATGCTACGGCTCGACTGCTGCCCTTTTCAACTCTCTCAACTGGATAGAATCTAGCTCTTGGGATGGCCGTAATGCCATTGTTGTTGCTGGGGATATCGCCGTCTATGCCGAAGGTGCAGCTCGTCCAGCAGGTGGTGCTGGTGCCGTGGCCATGCTTATTGGTCCCAACGCACCAATTGTTTTCGAACGTAAGTGGTCCTACCCAAATATATATTTTTCGGTTTATTCATAGACCCCGTAATGATAGCCATCCACGGAAATCATATGGCCAACACATACGATTTCTACAAACCCAATCTTTCCTCTGAATACCCAGAGGTTGACGGTCCCGTTTCCGTTGTCACCTACATCGCTGCCCTTGATGCTGCATACTCTCGTTACCGCGAAAAGGTCGCCAGAATCACCAAACGGGCTTCGTTAAATGGACACGTGGCTACTGAAAAGCCATCGGATCCCAAGGCCGCTTTTTCGTTGGAAGATATCGATTATGCTCTCTTCCATAGTCCTTATGGCAAGCAAGCCGTAAAGGGACACGGTCGGATGCTTTATAACGACTTTATCGCAAACCCCACTGCTTCGAGATTCGCCAACATTCCTAACCCTGACGCCTTCCTCGCTTCCACACCCGCCGAATCGTTAGTCGACAAGAACGTCGAGAAGACATTTATTGCCGCTTCGAAACCTTCATTTGCGCAAAAGACCAATGCTGGTATGGCATGCTCACGACGACTCGGGAACATGTACACCGCATCACTTTATGGCTGTCTCGCATCCCTCGTATCCACCGTCGAACCCACTCAACTCAGGAACAAGCGCATAAGCTTGTTTGCATTCGGATCGGGATGTGCGGCCAGTTTCTTTGTTGCAAGAGTGAAGGGGGATACATCTGAGATTCGGGAAAAGTTGGATTTGGCGAGTAGGTTGAAGGCGATGAAGGTTGTTCCTCCACAGGAATTCGTGGATGCTTTGGCGTTGAGGGAGAAGAACCATAATGCGGTGAATTATGTGCCGGAGGGGAAGGTGGAGAATATTTGGGCTGGGGCTTATTATCTGGATAGCGTGGATCATAAGTATAGGAGGAAGTATGTCCGGGCACCTTTGGCTGCATGAGCATTCCTCCTTTAATATCCCTTTCTTTCGTCGGTTTTTTATGCTTTGGGTAGTCGTTGCATGCATCGTTTTTTAATTATCGAAAGTAAACCCATAGAGTTCTTTGCATTACTTAAGTATTTTTTTCTTTCGTTTTTTACACCCCTACTGGTAATAGCTGTAGTTAAATAATGGAATACCCTTATGGGTTGTAACCTTCCTCCGAGATTTGTTTTTGAGGGTATTGAAGCCTTCGCTTCGCTTGAGTGATGCGTTCGGGTTGATTGAAACGCGTACCTGGCCTTCTTCCCAACTTCCACTTTACATCGACCACAGAACCGCCTTGGACTCGGATGGATCCAGCCTCTCTCGAAACTCGACGAGTCGATTATACCTCCGGAAACGATCCAGCAAAGAGATTTGAACACATAGCTGCTTCTCATCCCTTTACGCGTCAGGTCAGTGTGTATCTCACGTTGATCTCACCAATGTCCTCCCTACTCTATAACTCTGAACTCACACTAGCGCATATATTCATCCACAGGTCGACGTCGTATTCCCAACATCGGGATCGACACAGGACTTTGAAGAGAAATTATCTCAGTTGTCCACGACGTATGGGACTGGTTGGGTTAGGATATCTGACCTTGTGAAGAATTTGGATGTGGACGAGTTCAGTGTCGCTACCTCTACCTATGGGGCTGAAGGTTTAGAGTCGTCTAGCGGTTCCAATAGGTGTGTTTTCTTTTCGATCGTGTAAAGGTTACCTTGTCGTCGTCGTCGTCGTGGTTTCTAATCCCCCTCAACCCCTGGGCCTATCTATGCTCGTTATACAATAGCAGTAGCACAACTCCAAATCATCCTCCGTGTTGGACACCTCAAATCGTCAGCCTCAGCCCTGCTGGCAACGACGAAGATGATGATGTATGGTGTATAGACCCTCGTGGGGTGCTGACGATGTATGTTTCGAAGGAGAGTTATGAACGACTTGGGTTGGTTGGGAGGAAAGTACCTAAAGGGTGGAAGAGGGGTGGGGAGTGGCACGGTGCGTACTCTTCGTTTCGTTCGGTTTCTCTGCATACCTTCTTCTTTGGGGATAGGTTTGCTGTTGCTCAGTTGATGTGGATGGCTGGTCATTCTGAGGCTGTTGGTTGGCTAGTTGGTGCGACTAGGTGCTGTGAATCTATGGCCGGACCTAGGCTACGATGCAGGCAACTCCTCAGCGCTCCTGGACGCGCTGTATTGCTGTCCGGTGCTCAGTTCCATGCAATCGTCCAAGGGGAGACGTGCATACAGCACAGATTCGTTCCTTGATTCTTGCTCGACCGGGAAAGGTAGAGGTCTTCTAGGGCCTGTATGTGAACGGGTCTAATCCAAGCCAAGCCCTCGATCCCGCTCGTCCCACCACCTCTTTTGTCTTCTGCTCTTTGTTTCGCGCCTTTTACAGGCTGTCCATCGGAACTTGTCTTCATCTTCATTCCCAATCTCAAATTCGTTCTCCGTCTCCGCTATTTCCTCTTCCCTTCCCTGTCTTACCGAACTCGGGCACTCATATGACCAACAATTACATTTTTCACCAAAAAGTGCAGTTATCCAAATACCTCTCCAAAAGAATGCAGAAGGTGTGACGAATCGAGCGAGGAGGGATTCTGCTTTGAAGATCTGGGATGAATGGAGGGAACAAAACGGGTTAGGTCCTTGGAGGGTGGGGTTCTGTTCTCATTGGATGAGAAGTGTTGAAGTCGTCAATAGCGGTGGTAAGTCCTACCTCGTACGTATTGGTCAGATGATGAATAAATTTGTTGCGGTATTCACTTGTTCAGGGATCGATAAACGAACTGTGACGCTATTCGAGAAAGTTGGAGGAAGGGTTGATCGAATAAAGGATGTCCGGTGCGAGATTCGGCGTATGACGGATATCCATGTCCCTGTCATTTCGATACCGACTCAGCCGAAACCCAAACCAAAGAAGCAGAAGAAAGGCGGAGTGCTTGAAGAGGAAGAGGAGGATTGGGAAAGGTATATTGAAAGTATTTTTGAGTGGGTTGGAATGGCTTATCTCGGTGCCCAACGGTGAGTTCATTCAATCCATCAGAATAATCTCCAAGTTCACCCGTTCGATGCGGCGTTGACGATGCTTTGTCTAACTACTTTCTAAGGTTACAAGGGAATGACCGAGTGGATCCGTATATCGCTGTTTATGAACCTCCGGAACCGTCAATAGTTGGGGATGTGACCCATATACGGTGGAAGGGGTTGATGAGACCGGAGTTTGTGCAATCTATTTTGGATACGACTTTGTGAGTGACTATGGCGCTTGATCCCACGTCCTTGTGCTGTGTTGCTGTGATAAACATATTTAACCTTTGTTGTAGTGGATGTTTGAAAGGCAAGAAGACCCATGATATGCCGTCCTTTGTCGCTGTGACATGTTCCGCATTGTCCGCTTCTCCTGTCAGTTATATCCCGCCCGCGTCGTTAGAATTGAAATTTGCGTCCGGAGCTGAAGCAAGAACGAAAGGGCCGACGTCGACGGTGGTAAATACGCCGATAAGGGTTCCGACGTCGACTGCAGAGGATACTTTTTGTATTGTTGCGACACCTACGATGGGAGGTGAGGATGGGAAATGGGTTATGGGAGAGTCGATTGGGCGGTTTGATAGTAGACGAGGTTAGCTATCTATAACTGGGCCCTCGCGATTTGCTTCAACGCAGCCAGATAAGATAAGATGTCCTGACTGTTGCGGTAATCCGATCTTATCTTATCCTAGCTCAAGATCGTCATCAACGGACCAAAAATTTAGATCACCGGATTTCCAATAAATTAAGCAGATATAATCTCGACGACTTTTGCATCTTACGATACTTATTATGAACTTGACTCTTAACCACCATCACCACCTTCGAGTTGCCGCACTCTGTCGTCGGTCTCGTTCGTTTGGTCATCCTTCGTCTACCTCGTTAGGTCCGCATAGGTCTTGGAGTCCGACACGTATGATGAGTTCGGGTCAAGATGGGTTACCGGAATCCTCGATACCAATATTTACGACCGTGAAAGGGTATAGAGAGTGGAGAAGGAACGCGTACAAAGAGAACAAGTCTGTTGGGTTTGTAGCTACGATGGGTGCATTGCATGAAGGCCACCTGTCGCTTGGTGAGTTCTAAGCGCTGCCTCAGCGACGGTTTGACCTAATATTCCTCCTCGTTGATGGGTTTTCCTAGTTCGCAGGTCATTAGCAGAGAACGATCATACCGTTCTCTCTATCTTCGTCAATCCAGCACAGTTTGCACCACACGAAGACTTGGCGACATACCCACGTACATTACCCCGGGACCTTGAACTCTTGACAGCTCAGAGTTTGGATGTCACTTTGCCTGGCTTATGGTCTTCGATACCTGGAGCTGGAGGTGTGGTTACACGGAAAGCTTCGGCTGTATTCGTGCCGAATGTTCAGGAGATGTATCCTTCTGGGATTGTACAGGATGTATCGAACCAGAAAGGAACATTTGTGGAAGTGAAAGGGTATGGTGATCAGATGGAAGGAAAGAGTCGACCGACATTCTTTCGTGGTGTTGCGACGGTCGTAACTAAATTGTTCAACGTGATAGAGGTTCGTCTGTATCTCATCTATAAACTGGCTCCATCTAACCTATTCACTTGATAAATTCAGCCTACAAACACGTACTTTGGACAAAAAGATATTCAACAGGCATTACTCCTTCGACGAATGTGTCGTGATCTTCTACTTTCCCATCCAACTCCAGAAACCCTCCACATCGTACCGACCTCACGCGACCCTTCAGACGGGCTAGCTCTTTCCTCCAGAAACGCATACCTTTCTACCTCCGGTAGGCGTGTGGCTTCAACACTACGCGAAGCACTTTCTGCCGCTCAGGAGAGTTGGACGAATGAAGGGTTGACCAAATCGGAGTCGTTGGAAAAGGCGGTGGAAGTTGTGGAGAAGAAGAAGAGGTGGGTCGAGGAGGAGTTAAATGGTGAGGTGAATATGAGGTTGGATTACATTGAGATGAATGATGTGGATACATTCGAAGTGTTGGACGGGGATGTTAAAATCGGGGGTGAAGGTGCACCAAAGGCAGTTATACTCAGCGGGGCGTTGTGGGTGGACAAGACGAGGTTGATTGATAATATAATCCTAGGGGACTCGACTCTGGTTTTTGGGCCTGGTGGTGGAAAGTCATAACAGTCATTAATCGTCTTGAAAGGACATATACCATGCATAGATTTATTCGTCTAAAAACCAAATCTATTATAATATCTCACATTGCATAGAAAAAATCAATACCGAATAGGAGAAAAATGCCTTGCAATATAATAGCACAAATGTTTAGAAAAAACTTCCATGTTAACTTGAACCCTCCGCATGTAGACCCAACAACGATGAGCAACCAATAAATCGCCTCTCCTCATCAACCACGCAACACCCTCCCCACGGTCCACTCCACTCCATCACCCTACTCACCACTACTCATCTCCAAAAGAGCCTCAATACTCCTCCCAAGATCACCTCCATTCCCCTCCAACACCAACTCAACAATCTCCACATCCACACCCGGGAAAATCTGTCTCAACGTCTCCCTCTTCGATTCCGTCTCCGCTTGTTCTTGTTCATGTGCACTATCAATTTGAGCTTGAATAGCCGCAATATCAAGATTTGGTGTAGGCGTTCGCGAGATGTCTGATCCAGGGCCATAGGTGGAGGGAGCTTCGGAGTTTATGAGGGAATGGACGCGTGCGGGGAGAGGAGAGAGGAAGCTACCACCAGATCCGAATATGCCGCTGGCGAAGCCACCACCGTCGGTGTCGCGTGTAGGTGCAGGTGAAGCAAATTGAGGTGGTGGGATGGCTGGATTTCCACCATTCCCACCACCACCACCAATATAATAAGGCTGCGAAGGACCCATCGCCAGAGATTGATGTGTAAATGGTCCACCACCACCCGGTCTCGTAGGTGAATACTCCTCATGAGAGTAAACATACCCCGGTGATCCTCCAGGGTAAGACGATGGATAACCGCCTCCTCCTCCTCCTTGTGATTGAGAGTAAGAAGGTGAAGGTACCCTCCTAACCCGTGGTTTATATGGCGTTTGAATAGGTGGTGGTGTATACCTCCCATCCCCAGGTGTTTGTGGTGGTACACCACCTCTAATCGAACCAGAACCCTGATATGTCGGATAATTACGTATCTGCTCTTGTTGTAACCAATGAGGTGGCGGTCCTCCTTGCTGCTGTCCAGACGACGACGACGAACCATTGGATGGCGAAGTGAAAGTATCACTACCTAGTTGTGACCTCTCAAACGAAGAAATCAACTTATTCTCAGCACCATCCAACGCTTCCGTAAATATCCTTCCAATCGCACTAAGCGGTTTTGATATCGTGTCACCCGTCTTTTGAAGTAACCTCTTTGCGTCTTCACTCAATGTATGCGCAGGGTTAGGTGTCGCAAGTGATAGAGGTGTAGCGGATTCGTCTCCGGCGTGGGGACGTGTTAATTGTGTTGGTTGGGGCGTTGAGATTGAGGTTGAGGAGAGTGACTCGGACGTGGATTTAGGCGGTGTGGATAAGAGGAAGGCAGAGGAGGATGTGAGGGAGAGGGGTGTTCCGGCCCGAGGAAGGGTTTTGTAGGGTAGGTAGCTGGTGGGGATTGCGGAGGAAATGACGGGTGAGGCGTCTGGTAGGGATTGAATGGCACTTTCGACGTTCCTGGTGGCAATACAGATTGTAAGTAGCGAGTCAGGGAGGATTTCTGAATTCGAATTCGAATGACAGGTAGAATTGAGTGCTAAACTTACTTCTCGAATTCCTCTTGTGTAATGTTTGATAAGGAAGTGTGGTCCATGTTCTCGATGAAGGAGACAGCACCCATCTAGGTATGCATCGGTTAGAAATGAACAGAGATAATGAATTCGAGGTAGGGAAACTCACCAAACTCGATAGATAATACCCTGCTTCACTCTGCAACTTCGCTGGGTTTCTAAATCTACTAATAAATCTGGTACCATGAACAACGTCAGAAACCATAAACTTCGCAAAGATAAAAATATTCTTACTCGACATTCGAAAGCAAGTGATCCGGATTTGCTTTAAGCACCACAAAGATGAGTATAGGCACAAACGAATCTGCTCCTTCCTCTTTCTTCAAATGCCTTATCAAACCTACAACCGACACCGACAATGTGTCAGCCCCATCTTTGACCGAATTGTAAAAAATATTCACAAACCAAAGATGACTTTGCAAGAATTCAATATACATATCAGTTTGTCTCTAGGTGCTTTATAGTGGTTAATCTTGATCAATTCTGCGGTTCGAGAAAGTTTTTTTTTGTTAGTCGCGAAGGTGGTGAGTTTCGTTGGGCATACCTTGTTGAGCAAACATCATAAATCCTTTACTTCCCTCTCCCTCCGGAATATCAAGGTGTTTCTCTTCCAACCACCCGAATAATGCTATCCTCTGCGCGAGCACCCTATCCTTCTCCAAGTCATCCGACGTAATAGGCCGTCTAGGTTCAGCTCTTGCAACTTCCGGTGTAAATGTGCTGCAAAAGAACGTGACAAGGATTCAGTAAAAGAAACGAGAGGATAGCGATGAATGAAGACGACTAACAATTCATACAACCGGTTCATAACCAACTTCTCTATCCCCTCCATAGCATTATCAAACTCTGCCTCCGTTGCGTTTTTCCAAACTTCGCAATTCCGCATTTGACTCGAGATAAACTGAGGTCTTGTGAGTCAAAAAAAAATAGCATATGTGGGTAATAACTCACGTTCAAGAAATCACCAATAATCTTGACCTGATCACTCATCGTAAACGTCCTCTTCGCAAAATTACTCAAAAATCTGCCATCCAAGTCAAACTCTTTCAGCATACACGCACAAGAACGAACCCGCAACAAGAAAGGGAACTTACGATCGTAGATACTTCCCAACAGGCTCTGCACTCTTCGACTTCAACTGATCCAAAAAGATTTGGAAATCAAACTGATCAGAAGAAGGTTTAGCTTGAGTTGAACGCCCTGGGCTTGAAGGGGTAGGCGATGTGGGCTTTGGTGATGTGGTTGTCCTCGCTCCGCCAGAAGCACTGACGCCATTCGCCCTGGCATTCGGACTTGAATTCGAACTAGACCCCGCACCCGCACCCGGTAAACTTGCACTCGTACTACCAGGTGACGCAGTAGGTGTCCGAATTTTCCCATCCATTCGACTAGCAGGTCTCGAACTGCTCCCTCCAATCCCAATAAAACCAAGTCCGAATCCAAATCCACCACCACCACTACTCCCTTCTTCCTGCGGTGGCTGTTGTTGGTTTGGAAGTTGGCTGTCCTCTGAGAGTGGACTTTGACCTGGAGGACTCTGCTGTCCTTGTCGGGTTTGCAAGTGTAACTGTTGTTGAGCGACGAAAGAAGATAGACTGGCAGGGGAAGGCACAGGTCTCGCTACGTCCATCGAATGTGGTCTGGTATGTCTTCCACCGCCTAAAGGTAACGCAAAGGTTCGTGCTAGTGCAGCGAACGAAGGGAAACTTGGAGACGAGAACGATGTGGATGGAGGGGGACCAGTACTGGTGCGAGGGGGTGGTGGTGTTTGAGAACCACTGGGCTCGACTGTAATAGAGACCTCCAGCTCCTCTCCGTCCTCGATAGAATCTTTGGGTGGTACAGCAGGTGGTGGATGGCCTTTTGTCATCTCCCATGCATTTCGAGCCGCTTGCTCTTGATCATCTTGCAATGGGTCAAAAGCGGTTAATACCTCTTTGGAAGGTGGTGGTGGTTTAAGTGGTGGAGTTGGTGGTCTTTGGTTCAAGTCTACACCACCAATTCCGAATGAGAACCCTGGTGTTGGGGAAGAAGGTGTTGATCCCGGTCCAAGGCCAACTCCGGAACCGATGATAGAATCGCGTTTGACGTGGGTGGGACCGGTGAACCCAGGGCCAGAAAGTGTTAACGAGTTGAAAGGTGAAACGATGGATGAATCCAACACAGCTGTCTCTGGTGCTTTCGACTTGTTGTTATACGCTGCATCTGGCCCTCCAGCCCCAGAAGCAGCAGACGCGTTCGAAGACGTTTCATCACGCCATGGATTACTCGTTGGATTATCTGTAGCAGTTAAATCTACCACAGGTGAGACGCCGGTAGATGTCCGACGAGTTGATGTCGATGTCATTGCTGTTGCACCATCTCCACCGTGATGATTAGGCTGTTGTGTTAATTGTGGTTTGGGTTGCTGCTTTGACTCTACTGTTGACGATACGGTCGTTGAGCTAGTGTTGGAAGGGGTCGTGTTGGATGGCGGTGGAGGGGAAGGGGACATGAGATGAGTAAAGAAAGAGGGAACTGCGCCTCAAATTCGAACGCAGCGCCGAGCGTCTTTGCTGGTTCATGACGCTCACAGATAAACTCGGCAATGCCACGTGGGGCCGGCATAAGCACCATCACAACCCCAATTGGTCACAGATAAACCCGAACGCATTGCAACTTGAATCCCTCAAGAAGTTGTCAAAAAATACAATCTTGAACGTACGACTACAACTTTCCCTGTCCTTGGAAATCGTCTCCAAACACCTCACCAAACGCCCTGCCGATCTCTGGTATCATATCCTGAGTAACAACAGATCTACCCTCCTTGGCAAATGCTCTCCTGCTCGCCGTACGGGTGACCATGCTCCCACCGATCGCAGCCAAGAGGGGCATACGTGAAGTTGCAACAGAGTTATCCCTTTATACAATGAATATAGCCGATAAACGTGCCATTGAAGCAAACTTACCCATAAGCACCCGTTTCATAACATTTCCCCCATGCCAGGAAGGTGCCAACAAGTCCGCTAAGAATGTCGCCTTGACCTCCACACCTCTTCAGCCCCCCTTCCACATCTACGGCTTGCACCTCTTTCACCGCTTCCTTCTGAACATCCACGTCGTCCAACTTACTCTCACTCAGACTAGCCTCTTCGCCCGTCGTATCAACTGCGATAATATCACTCGCACCTTTCTCCAGAACCGTCACACCACCCAACTTCCTTGAAACCATTTCGGCTCGTTGGTCTGGCGGAACGTCTGATCCTACACCGACCTGTTCTGAGAATCTTTTGAATTCGACCACGTTTGGTGTGACAACCGCTCTACGATATCCCTTTATTAAAGAGAGATCTTTACCCACGAGCCAGATGGCGTCTGCATCGAGAACGATGAACATGCCATTTGAACGTGCTACGCCGAGAGCAAGCTTGGCGAATGCTTGCATGTAGGGCTCACGTCCTAAGCCAGGACCTATGACGAGAACGTGAAGCCGAGAGAAAAGAGATTGAAGTTGAGATTGGACTTGGTCTTTAGGACTGCGTGTATATGTTAGAGGTGTGGTTCCAATTACCGTCTTCTTGACTCGGAGTAGTGTTAGAGATAGACTTACGCATTCTCTATAAGGATGGGGTGGACGATTAGATCTGGGGAATAAGACTTGATCGCATCAGAGGCAGTGGGAGAGCAGATGACATGCGAGAGGTCTGCGCCCTGCGGAACAAAGTTGTTAGACTATCGGACAGCTAGCTTGGTGGACTGCCAAGGAGACTGACGACGCGGAGTGCAGACATGGCTGCAAAGTAAGGTGCGCCAGTGTAGCTAATCGATTGGTGAGGCCGTGATTGATGAAATGGTGGTCGATGAGCAACTCTCACTCTAATGCACCTCCAAGAACACCCACGCGGCCTGTCAACGACAACCATGAGGAAGTTATAAAACATAGTTAGCAAAGCCCGCAGGTTTACCTGATTGACCTTTATGCAACTTTCCATTGAGAGGGGGTATGAGCTGCTTGATTTGCTCAAGTACGGGGCGAGGTACCGGCATATTTATAGTTGTGAAAGCTTCGCAGTCTCGCAGAGTGTAGCAGGGAAAGCCTGGCTGGAGCGAGTGAACAGCGCAAGGACGATAGCGGTGACGTAAGTGATCCAATTATAAGCGTGGCTTATCTAAATTTGATCGGAGTTGAAGAGCTTGGTGGGCGTTGTTGTCCGGCGTCCACGAGAATTGTTGGTGAAAGAGGCAATGAAAGCTCGCAATTTGGTACGCTCGCAGGAAGGTTTGCATTTTGCTCAGCATCGCGTTAGAAGTGTTGAGAATGTTGCTGCGAACGATGCCGGAATCGACTGTCTGTTTGGCCTCACGTTTGCCTCAGCTTTTCTCACCCCTTCCAGTTTCGCTTATTCTAGTGCCACCGCCGTCCCGTCCTTTTATTTTTATCTTTCAACTCCTGGTCCAATCCCGTATCGTCGTTCTATTCAACGCCCGTTCTGGAAGGCGACGGTCGCTTCTTCAGTGGCAATCTCGCATTGTCTCGCCGATGGACAAAGGAACAACCATGAATCGTATCATGTGCCTTGCCTGGATGCTCGTAATCTGCAGAGAAAAATTGGAAATGAACAGGAACGTGTTCTCCGTACCATTCCATACATAGAGTACCATGCAACACCACACCCACAACGCATCTCTTCCTTCGTCCCTCCTCCCTTACTTGGTCCCCAGGCCCAAACGCAGGAATTGCAACTCAAAGCGTGCCTTTCATCGATATCCTATAAAGAGCCCTTCTGCTGTACCCTGGACGGTCCTTGCTGTCTTGCTTTCACCCCACACTCCCGCAGGAAGATAATCTTCCCGTTTATTGTGTCTATCTCCTCAAAGGGCTTTTCATCATTGTCGTCGTCTTTTAAATTAAACCAGTCGACCAGGAGACGCACCCCGGATCTTGAACAAACCACATAAAGTCGCATCACCTCCTGACAATTTCTTTTGTTATAAAACCCCATCTCCCTCATCACCATCATCCCGTCCTCCCCGCCCCGCCTTCTCTTCTCCGTCTTAGCGTCTTTTGGTCTCTCTCTCCCGATCGTTGGAACTTGAAGTTCACAACCCGACCAAACAAGGAAATCCGATCGAAACTCGCCCCGAGGGTTACTGCACGACGATGAAGCTTTCTTTCTTTTCCCTGATTTTGCCTGTGGCAATTTCGCTTTACGTCTTTCCGTTTGGGGTTCTTGCTGGCAGGTCCCATTCGGCGAGAGCTCGTGGTGCCAGTCGTCATGTCCATAATCACGTTGGTCGAAATAATACCCCGTATCAGAACACCCCTAGTAATCCGCCATATAAGTTGGTGAATGACTTCAAGGGGGGAGACTTCTTCGGGTGAGTACCGGTTAAATTGAGCAAGGTGATGCCGATGCTAACGCCTTTCGTAATTCTAGTTTCAATTTCTTCACCGGTCCCGACCCAACTCATGGAATGGTCAATTTTTTGTCTGAAAGCGACGCACAAAAGCAAGGGTTGGCTTATGTTAACGATGCTGGTAACTTTGTCATGGCTGTGGATTCTACCAATCCTGTTGGCGCGAACGGGAATCGTAATTCGTAAGTGCACTTTTTTGTGGCGTTCGTCCGAGTGGCGGCTGACATCTATATCTTTTGGAACAGTGTACGGATATTTTCTCCAAACCCTTATAACACTGGGCTGTTCATTGCCGATATCAAGCATATGCCGGTTGGCTGTAGTGTTTGGCCTGCATACTGGTACGTCTCCTTCCTGTCAACGCGATTTCATGTAATGTACCCGCTTTTTGTGTACCAGGACGGTTGGACCAAATTGGCCTAGCGGTGGTACGTTTTACCCGCATATATCTTCTGATCCAACCACTTATCCCTATTCACTACTTCTCTCTAGGCGAGATCGATGTTCTGGAAGGCGTGCATAATCAATACGGAAACCAAATGACGCTACACACCTCTCCTTCACCTGGCTGTCAAGCGGCCAACAACGTACCTGCCACCGCGCGTCTTGCCACACAACAATGTGCTGTTCTGAACGGTGACAACACCGGATGCGCGTTTGTTAGTGATGATGGATCGTCCTATGGAACTGGGTTCAACAATGTTGGAGGTGGCGTATATGCTCATCAATGGACGGCTTCTGCTATCAAGATTTGGTTTTTCCCAAGAAGCCAGATTCCTCAGGACATTTATCAGGAGACGCCGAATCCAAGTGGATGGGGAGAGCCAGACGCTACGTGGAGTGCGAATAGTTGTGATATTGGAAGCCATTTCAGTGATCATGTTATCACGTTTGATATCACGTTGTGTGGGGATTGGGCTGGTGCTACGTTCAATTCGGCGGGTTGTCCTGGGACTTGTGCACAATTTGTGGCTAACCCAGATAATTTTAAGAGTGAGTGTTAGGCGCCGTTTTTTCTGATACGTCTGCTGACTGCTTCGTCCGCTGTAGATGCGTTCTGGGAAGTCCAAGGCGTCCGTGTGTACCAGTGATGTGATTGCGCTCAAAGTTGTACCAGTATGTGCCAGCATATATTTATTGTAAATTATTCAACTAGGTGCATCCTGGTTCGTCGCTAGAAGACGAATTAGACACCCACGTCCTTCATTTATAGTGTATTCTTAGATCATGTAGATTTGTTTCCATCCATTGTACTTTACTTTATGACTATTATCACGGAATGATATGATGATACACGATTATCCAGTCGAGGCGTGGGAGAAGGACTGCGTGACGAGCGACTCACCCGGGTGGCCCAATCTCCAAGCCAATCTCAGTTCAGCTCAGCCGGTCCACAGAACCATCAGAAAGTCTAAACACTTTAAACAAATTTTACCCACAGCGGGAAGCATATGCTGGACGTCCTCGTCGAACTATCATAGGAACCAAACGTTGATCAATCCAAGAATTCCAACGGTTCTGCCAAAGGGAATCTAAATCAACTACGCGACGACACAAAGCAGACTCGGAGGAACCCAACAAAAGCCACTCATCGGAAACTCAGCCAGCGCATCAGCGATCTTCCGACTCTCGGACTCGGAGTATACATATGGATTCCCAGACCTCGTCATCACTCCCGATTTCCGACATCATTACTTCTGCTTCTGCGGGTGGTACGGTTGCTTCTTCAAGTTCTGGTGGACAGGTGAATGCGGGTGGTGGTGGTGGGATTGGGATTGGGATCGCGCAAGGACAGGTGATGGGAGGAGGATTGGTGGTGGGTACTGCAGGGGGTTCGACGTCGACGGCTACGCAGCAGTGGTCGAGGACTTCAAAGGTGTGTGTCTTGAGTTCTTTGGATTTGGTTTCTTTCGCCTTTTTTGCTTTTGGCTGGGTGGGTGTTTAGTGTTGACTTTTTTTCTTGCTTTGATTTTTTTGTGTCGTTGGTGGCGGTCTGTCATCTTGTGCGACTCTATGCGGATTGGATGGATGGAATGGGATCGGGTGGTGTAGGCTTGTGCGAATTGTAGGTGAGTTTTGAGATATGGGTTTACCTTTGATTTTAGATGAAAGATGTACTAAACGATGGGTGTGTTTATTTCGTTTAGGAAAGACAAGATACGATGTGATGGGTCGAGGTGAGCCTTTTTGCATGTATCCCGCTATCTACAGCTTTGATCCATATACGTTCTATCTCTCCTTATCTCCTTCCTCACCTCATCATCGTCGTACTGACCGGCCTTCATTTTACCTCTGTACAGACCATGCACGTCATGCACAAAGAAAGGATATGCAGCAAATCAATGTATTGACGGGTGTGAACCATGTAGAAGAGCCCGGACGAGATGTGAAGGTGGGAAACCTTGTTTAAGATGTCGGGATCATGGATTGGCATGTCAGGATGATGGGACTTTGGGTGGTGCACAAGGTCCGAGTGCTAGTGGATCCGGAGCGCAAGGACAGGAGTTAGGACAAGGTATGATGGGGGGTGCGATGATGGGAGATGGAGGAAGTACGATGCCGGTGAGGAATGTGAGATCGGGTGGGGAGAGAGCCAAGTTGGCTTGTACGAATTGTAGGAGGGATAACAAAAAGGTCGGTTGTTTGTCTATCAACGTTCTGGTGTTCAAGGTGCTAATCTACTCTGGTGTATTGATATAGTGCGATGACCAAAGACCGTGTCCGCGGTGTGTGGCGAGAGGTGAAGAATGTGTACATGTTGGAAGAGGACCAAAGTTGGTCAAGTTGAGGTGTGAGGCGTGTAGGAAGGATAATAAACGGTGTGAGGAGGTGAAACCATGTGGGTATTGTGTTGAGCAGAAGGTGGAATGCGTTACCCAGCCTAGGAAGGGGAGAGGACATGGGACGAGAGTCAAGGCGGTAGGTTTCGTCTGTTGGCATATAGTATGATGCTAATTACTCGCTCCCCGGTAGGCTTGCATGAGCTGTAGAAGGGATAAAATCCGATGTGATGGTGTTCGGTGAGGTCTATATGCTGTTGATTTCGTGGTATATGCTGATCCTCTTCTAGGCCTTGCTCTTCTTGCGTCCGGAAGAATTTCGAGTGTGTCGACCGTGCATGCAAATCCTGTGCTCAGGATGGAAGGGCAACGGAGTGCACGCATAGAAAAGCACCAGAGGCCTCTCGGACCGATCAAGGTCAGGCTATGGTGATATATTCGCCCATCGGTCATTTACATGATATGATTTAACAGAGGGTCGCGCTGCTGGGCATTGGAGAACACCCAGCGATTCGTCAACGTCTGGGATAATCGGATCACCAGTACAGCAAACTCAACAAGCTTCTGGTAGTGGTCAACCTGCATATTCTCTTCAAATGCAAACCTTCCCACCGGGCGCGGAACAACTGTATTCGTTGGCATCTGGTGTTCAGCAATTTTACTTCCCTGCTGGTCACGTAGCTGCCGCTGCCGCTGCAGGTGGGAGTAATGTGGGTGATCCCGCTGCTGCTGCGAGTTTGATGTATCTGTCGGAACACCATCATCATCAACACCAACAGCAGCAGCAGAGGGGTGTTGAGTATTATTCGATGATCGACCCGAGTATTGGGGAGGATTCGTCGAGTGGGACGACGGCAGCGGCGAGGATGATACCTTCTTCTGCGCTGAGACATGGTGCTGAACCGCGTGCTGGGTAGAATCGGACCAGTTCGAAGAGTACTGGGCAGCGCCAGCTGCTTACGGACATGGACCTTGACATGGACTCGGACAATGCTTTTTCTGAATGGTGATACTGTAGGAGTATAGTTTTCTACCATACCGTAACGTCCTATTATTAGTTGATAACGCCTTGTACGATAGCCAGTGTTTTTGTTTACGCAAACGCGTCTTGTAAATTTGGAGTGGAGGCTTCAGTTCAGGGCGGCAATTTGATTGGACGCCGGTCGATTTGGTTGCGGTTGGTTCGACTTGGGCCTGTGACAACCGGCGCTTGGTTTCTCCTCCATTTTCCATCTGCCTCGTGCTACGAGACTCCCACTGCAATTCCGAACTTCCGGCTGCAAATTCTGTCGAAAGAAACCCACATTTTTACGTCTTTTCGCGTGGTGATCGACTGTAGGTTGCTCAGAGAATGAAAGGAGGTTCGAGTCAAGGAAATGTGGATGCGGATGGGTCGTCACCAACCTCGGACAGGTACGTGAATGTTTGCTTTCGGTTGTGCTTTTTTTCTTGTGGGCTCATTTGATTATTTTTTTCTCTCATCTTTTCTTCCCTGGCAATTCTCGCGCGGCTGTTGCGCGCTTGTGGCTGACCGTTTGTGACCGGGACGTGTTTGGCTTGTTTACTCACACAACCACAAACCGACCACACAACACAACCTTGAACCCTGGTAACTCACTCGCGTCGTCTTCCGCCCTGCTTGGTTAGGCGGAGCCCAGCTGTCAAGGTGACTTATCTTGGAAGGCAAAAGGTATGTGGTCGAACGTTTGGCTTGTCCTGGATGGTGGTTGAAACGATACGCGCCTTTTTTCCCTTTGGTTTAATAGAAGAAGAGGCAGCTGTCAGATACTTTTCTGTGAGTATACTCTCTGTTCTGTTCTATCCCGGCGACTTGATATCGGTCGTCGTCGTTTCTGGGTTACGTCTTATTTTTGGTTGGATATCGAGATGCTGACTTGATGATGGTGGCGTGCCCATTATCTTAAACTCGTTGTAGGATGGTGCCTCCATCAGATGCAGACTCGGTCTCAGCACCTCAATCTCAAGTATCCAAAGAACCCAACGGGGTTAAGAATAAGGGTGTGGGGAGCAACGATGGTCAAGAGGGGAATGATCCGGATACCAAGGTATGTCTTAGGCGCTCTCTTAGTTCGCATATTTTTAGTCCAAGTCTGACGTCGCCATCGAACATTGATAGGCTGAACCGAAAGTACCACCCAAAATTGACTTCAAGTAGGTGGCAAACTCTTTTTGACAAGAATTCGACATGTTCTTGTTCATTTTACCCTGTTTCTCCCCTTTGTCTGTACTCTTTCTCATCGTGGTTTAGGTTGCCTGGACCTTCACCTAAACGCGATACGGGCGATGGCGACCGTGCCAAACGATCTCCCACCGCAACGCGGTCGGAGAAGAAGACAATTCACTCTCGCTCAGCGTCTATGGCATCTTTGACGCGCGGCAACTCTTCTCGAGGCTCTATTGCTTCCCCAAGTTCGGCACAGAAGCCAGTGTCCCCCAGAAGTCATCGTTCTATGGACCCACCCAAATTGACTTTGCGCAAATCCACGCCCCGAACTTACGCTGAGGTTGATGACGACGACGAGGAAGACGAGGAAGACGATGAGGAGGACGATGAGGAGGAAGAGGAAGACGACGGTGCTTCTGTCGTCGACTCTATTTCTTCCAACAAAATTATTCGGCGAACCGAGGCCGAACGCAAGCAATATTTCCAGAACGAACCCGATGTTGGACGTTTGGAGGACCATCGGGCCCACTGCAAGCGGTGCAAGCATTGGGTCAATCTGGGTAAAACTCGCAAGTATATGGTGCGCCCATGGGAGATCCATCGCGGTAAATGCGATCAATTGCCCCGAAGAGCCTCAAGGTGAGTCCTTCAATTCCCGGTGCTTGTACTTGCCAAATCCAGATGGGCAAATTTGTTTCTGGCTCCGCACCTCTCGTGGCCACCCTCGGCATTATTTACTGACTATTTGCTTATTAGTGATGCTGTCATGTCCCCTGGTGCTAATACTGCCGCTGATGAATCGGATGATGCCGCATCCACCACGATCTTATCAAAGCCGACCTTCTCGAAGAGGAAGGGTCCTACCGCTGAAAGTGCGAGGAAGGCCATTCTGGAAAGTGATGAATATGTAGAAGACTTCGAGCCCGATGAAGCCAAGTGTCGGAAATGTGGGAAATGGATCGTGCTCAGCAAGAAGACGACCTATACCCTTAACAATTGGTATCGACACCGGAAGGGATGTATCGAAGGATTGACCACGAACCCGGTGAAAAAAACGTAAGTGGTTTTGTTTTTGCATTATGTTACTTTCTTGTTCCTGACTGTGATTCGTTCCCGCTTCCGTTTCTCCTTTCCTTTCCCCCCTTTCCCCTGGTCCCCCTTCTCCTTGCTATGTCATAGGCAAAGTGACAGGGTTGCATCTGCCAAACGAAAAATGAAGATTGTCAATGATGCGCGGGCCAAGTCATTTGGAATCAGGCATGTTGCGTGCGGGAAGTGCGGTATGAACGTCATTTTGGAGGGCGAAGGGGATTACAACCTCACCAGCTGGGAGGCACACAAAGCGCAATGCTCGCCTAGGTAAGTTTTAACCTTCCAGGATGGGGAAAGGTTTTTGTCCTAAACGCGACCCCATCCTGATTTACCTCAATGGGGCTTACTAATTTTTCGTTTTTCTATTAAACATCAGTAATCAAGCTACCCCTGCTCCGGGGGTTCTTGATCCCGTTGCTGGTACAAGTCAGGCCAATTCCATAAGCTTTCCCAGTGGAGCGACCCGAGCTCCCCCTTCCGTCTCTTCAACTGATGGTGGCACAGCTATTGCCTCCGAAATTAGTAGCCCTTCAGGTTCTGGACTGAAACGTCCAAGAGTTGAGGGGGATTCGGAGCTACCTAGGGATGATCCAGATGCCCGTCCTCAGATACGACCTCGAACGGAGACGTACGAGCCACCCAAGAAAGAGGCGCCTAGTTCTCTTGGATGGTTTTTGTTACCGTTCAAGGCGTTTGTTCGTGGATTCCGCGAGAGTTTGAAGGGCGGCGATCCTTCCCCTTCGACGTAGATAAGACTTGGTTAGGCTTGCCAAGGTTGCTCTATCTTTGTGTTCGACGATCTTATCTGGTTACATCTTTTCTTCCAGTCCTATGACTTCCCCCCTTTAGTGTGTTCGCCCCTTGCGAGGCATCGATATCATTTTCTTGAGACGTGTATTTCTTATTTCCTTCCCTCCATCTCCACCTTCTCTCGCTGTGAAACCTCTTGTTAACACGTTCCCCTCGGCCGTTAGTGTACATGTCCCCTATCGCCTTCCAACATTTTGCCTTATTTCGCTTTGTCTAACACCTCCTTCGCGCAGTTCCGCGTGTCGATTATGAGAATCTTGTTGCTCTTTTGGTTAAATGGTCAATATTATGCCCCTAGTTCATAGTTTTGGTTCCCCCCTACACCGAGCAACAGCTGCGAGCCACTCTCGTCCGTTCTCGCACTCCAAGAGTCCGATTCCCGGGTTCGACACTTGCCTTGAGTGAATGGAGGGCACATCATACATCCGCTTGGTACGATATACCCAGTGGGATGTCTCCATTCCTTGCTTACGAAGGGTAAGATGTGATATGTGGACGATGACGAAGAAGGCTAATAGAATTTACCATTAACCAAGGACCCCCTTGGACCCTCTCGACGAAACAGTGATGAACGATGCCCCATGAAGGAATCTATCATAATCAACCTACGGGCAGTGGGCCCCGCAATGCCTGGGGACTTTTAATTTATTTTGGTCGATGCGCAATGAGGCCAAGACCTAAAGATAGATGGAGTTGGGAGATTGGATTTGCAGAGAAAGGTTACTTATAATAAAACAGATGGACGATCATTATCTGGACGTGCCGTCTTGCTTCCCGGATCGTAATAACCTAGGTTCGGGAGCACTCGGTTCTACTCGGTGGTCGGTGGTGGTGACCGCAAGATCGCAGATGCGGTGCCTACTGCGACGAGTTGGCTTATGACAAGCTCATGTCATTGTACGTGCACTGCATAGGTCTAGGTCAACCCCAGCTTGCCGTCTTTACCTTACAAGGAATACGGTTCGTGGTCGTGCCCTTGGCCTTTCAATTTGTGTGTTCATTGAGTTTTTTGTTGTCGGCGTTTACCTTTATGTGGGAAGTTTGGGCCAGTGGATTCGAGTGTTTCATCCTTTTTTTCTCTTCCCAAGAGCTCAAGCCTTTCTTTGGGAGGTTCCATAATTCCGTATTTTGCTTTTTGTGCATTCTATGATCGTGACGATGGCCTGCGGCGCAGTTGCGCAGGTCTTGAGACGTTGATCCCCGCGCCAATTATTCCCCTGGAGAGCGGGCAGGCGGGCGACTTTGGTAGGCCGTGTGTGTCGAAAGAATATGCACGGGCAGAGGAACGATTCGACCCATGTCCGCATGCATCCCCCAAGAAAGGAAATTGAATCTAGAACGGAGAATCCGTAGACCGGTAATTTCCGGATATCGTACAAGGATTAGAGTTTCAACTCGAGTTTACGGTTGGGTTTAGTATTTGGACCAGCATGTAAACCAGTTTATTAATTTTAGCCTTTGGTAAGTACTTTTGGTTTGGTCCTTTTCCCTGTTTCGCTTTGCAAAATACAGCAGAATTCAGATGTGCATTTTCATTGGTTTCCTTCCCCCCACATTCCCAGCTCGTGTTTGCTTCCTTTACGGTCCCTCGACAAATCCCCCGTACGTCTTCTTCTTAATTTTCCGTTCTTTAAGTTGTGTCGTGAGCCATAAGAATAACAGACCTGTATTTTCGAGTTCGCCGTTGGAAAAAGAGACCGACGCAAATTTGATTTGAATTTTTCGGCATTTGTTGATTGTTATCAAGAGGTGTGGCCAACTGACCGATCCCCTTCAACGGGTGACCGGTAGGAGGGTAGTCAAGGTGAGTAGAAGTCGTCTTCTTGACCTGGTATCGAGGAGGAGGTGCGCGACATCAGGGGAACCTGAGGGGGCGCGTGGCAGGGAAGCTTCGAGGTCGATGTGGGCGCTGTGTGCTAATAAAAAGTCTGTGTCACCTTGTTATAGCCGAGGGGAAGAGCCCGTCTCTCTCCAAAGAGACTTTCGAGCACAATAAACACAACAGCCTTGGTGAGCTGGTCCCTTCGGTTTGTTGTAATCCCCCTTTGTCCTCGATATCATCGAGGGCGACGGGCCCCCGCATATAAGGATCCCCTCGTTCTTATACCCCGATTTCCATTTATTTAATAGGTTTCTTCTTCCCCTCCTCCAGAAGGGAAGCCCACCTCTCCCCCCTCCCTGCCCGAAGTCCCCAAGCATTATGTCGAGTCGATCGTCATCGTTTGATGAGATGGCGGCTGAAACAGCGCCACCACGTTCCTCGACTACGAGCCTGTGAGTGGCAATGCACTTTTCTTGGAGTTCTCCGTTCTTGGCTGCCCCCTAGCATATTGCCGACCACGGATGTTGCGCTTGTGACGCGTAATCGTCCCTTCCCTCATTGCACGCACCACTGGCTGGCAGCTTCTGTGCCTACCAGCTATTCCACCCTTAAACTAAACGTTTGATTTGACTATAATTCCCCACGTGCTAAACAGCCGGTCCTGTAAGATCCAGCCGTGCTAAAGCGCGATGCGTCATGTCCCTGACGCTTTGGTATCGGTGGTGCAAGTGTGCAAAGGGAAGAGACGCGGGGCTGTGGCGGGGGAAAGTGAAGCCATCATCTGTGCCGCACCACAGGGCCACATGATCTCCCCTCACACCTACTCCACCTTTTGCACTTTCTACTCTCTCCCATAACCTTTCAAATGAAGGGCGATATCCTGTCCAAGGATATTGACGGTTTACTTTCACCTTCTTCCCCCCCTACATCCCCCCATGACGCTGAGCTGAATAATAGACGCAGGACTAAACCTCGCCCTCCCCCCATCGTTCCCGAGCATACCCCTGCCGCACGGAGGAGAGAGAGAAAGCTACGGGAAGATTCCCTCGCCATTATACTCGACCCCTTCAACGTCCGATGCAGGCAATGCGGCGCAGTCGTCAAATTATCCATGAAGAGCGCCTACGACATACTTCATTGGAAGACTCATAAAGAACGATGTACTAGAAGAATGAGGGCTGGGGCAATGGCCCCCACCAAACCTCGAAAGCCGAAGACGTCCTCCCCCCGCTCCCCCCCAACCAAGGCATTGCGTGGGCGAAAGGTGCCAACTGACCACAGTCAGAAACTTCGTACGGTATGTCATTGACCTTTGTTCCACATCCCCGCCCCCCTTCTCCCGTTATGAGCCCGCATCTCACGTCTGACATCTACATTACACTCAATTTCCGACACTTCCGGGTTCTTGCCGCCGTCCCATCATCTTATTTCTTTGGGGGGATTGAAATGAAACCACAATATTGCTGCCTCCGTTTCACCACACCACACGACGACCCTAACCTGGGCCTCTTCATAATCTCGTATCTCTCCGTAATGGTTGCGATGATTATTCAGACAACGTCTATCGCGGGATCTTCGCCCTTATCGTCCCCGTCTCCGTCGCCACCTCCATCTCTGCCTTCGGATTTCGACGCATCAGCATTATTGGAAAGCCCGCCCCTCACGATGGTACCAGCCTCGCCGAATCCCCTAGCGAAGGCCGCCACATCCCGTCGCCCAGAAATTACGGCTTCTCCCACCCCTGTCCATCTTCATAAGCGAGTACCTTCCACCAATTCTACCCACGTCCCCTCGTCTTCTATTCACAATCACCGTAACCCTCCTCAAACCTCCGTCGACAGGTCTTTGGGGCGAAGGAGGTTCGAGCCTTATTCGCCACCTACTCGTCGCAATGCGGATTTAATGGATAACTCACCACATTCCGCGCACTTGGGCGATGAGCAAAACACGGATTCCTACCGTACGCCCATTAATTTGCAGACATATAGGCAGAGGGAGTTCTACCCGTCCAGGTGGCAAGATTGGGATTGGTCTTGCCTTGTTCAACGCTGCGGACCTACGCCTCCAGATAGGCCTGATTCCCCAGAGAGGCAGGGACAAGAGGAATATCCCTTGCACTCACAGCGCCCACGGGCAGTCGAGAGAGCGGAAAGGGGTGGTGGATGCGTCCAGGATGGACCCTCTCAAGAAGAGCAGGTAGCTGTATACTCCCTGATGATGATTGGGAGGTGAAACGACAGGCGATGCGCTGACTTCTTATATGAACCTCATGAAACGCCGTTGTTGGATGTATGTATTTTCATTAGGGTCCTTGCACCTCGGGATTTTTTCCATGTTATTGTGTAGCTCATGGTCACTTTCGGTTCTCATTTGTCTTATGCTCTGCGGGTTGCACTCATTGTGTTATGTTGATTTTCTCTTTCTCGGTCGAGTTACGGTAGTTAATTATTGTCATGCATGCGCGATACGCCCATATTGTAACTGTATGCCCATTATATTATATGCAGCACGTAAACCTGGTGTCATACCTGTCGTCATTGCTGTTCGAAGTGTCGAGCTGAAATCTGCCCCTACCACAACGTGGTCGGGCTCAAATGGCCGCTGCCAGAGAGTATCGCTGGGGTTATCATTGGTATCCGATTTTAAATTATTATCGCGGTATCGGGACAAATCTAGAGCGGCTTCTTCGCTGTCCAACAACGTGACTACTGGGATGCCATCATCGTAATCGTCTGTTGCCTTTGAATCTACCTGATATGTCCAGTCCTAACCAGCACGCCGCGGAGTCCTATCTTCTTTGGTAGCCGGAGGCTTTACGATACCGTCTTGAAGCATTTTAATGATTATAGGGTCCTCGCATGCTGTTGCCCCACTTAAAGTTGGCCGAGCGGTGGTTCAAACAAGTATAGGGGCAGGAGAGCGGTGCAGAGCCAGGAGATGGAAGCCAGATCGGGGGGGAAGAAGAAGGCCAGTGAGAAAGGAAGGTAGTCGTTGAGGAAATGGGATAGAGAGGGGAAAGCATCCCAAATGTGCAACGTAGGGGGAAGAGTGGCCAAAGAAGAGGAGTGTGATTAGTTCAAGGTGCCTTACACGATGCAAAGGGAAAATGAACACATACACCACGGACTTGGCCACGTCCGTCATGACAACCCCACTTGGTATATCTATCTTCTCCAAGTTCAAGCCATCAGCACGAGACGGCCCAACGTTTAACATCATCACGGGCTTCTTCAACTCAAGTGCGTGCTTTAGTAACCTGTCGTCCAAGTGAGACAGAGAAGAGTTCGGGAAGGGCAGTGCAATGCAGTTTCAAGTTGAAGCTGGATGACTGCGTTGCGAATCCGGAATAAAAGAAGGAAGGCTTACCGAAACGCGGAATAGGTCGCGAGAGTGGTTCCCATGACCAGAAGCTTTTGTCCGTTCTCAATTTCACGGAATCTGAATTGCGGTCACGTTCGTTGTAAATCCCAACGGACGCGTCAGCTGCTCAGCCGGAGGACCGGAGAATCGGTTTGACTTACGAACGGTCGCGGACTTGGTCAGGAATTGATTCTCCAAAGAATACCAAGTCTGGTTTGTGCTGCCAGGTTGAGATAGAGGTGATTGGACGAGGGGGGGGGATCGGATAGGGACAGCGGGGTAAACAAAAAAGGGAAGCGTCGAGGGGGGGATCCCAGAGTCAACCACTTTGGTGCTAAAGTGGTTGCGAGACTTACCACGGAATTTTTCCGATCGGACTCTGAGCAAGTCGGGCACTCTGGTACGACGAAGTCGCTGTAGGAAATACCCAGATGCTCAATGGCAACCTACAGGAAGAGGAATCGGGCGTCAGCAAGCTCAGTATGTCCGCGGTCCGAAGGAAACGCTGGAATTCACTTACATCTCCATCTGGATTTGTTCTTGGTTGCGTGCCAGCTTTTTCCATTTCGTCAGCAAATTGCCTCCATTTGGGATTGGCTGCTGACAGCCAAGTTTGGAACGTATCGCGATCAACGGCGTGGCCATGCTTGCACCGAACTCTCTACAGAACCGAAGATGCGGGATTATTTCAGTTTACTTCTTTGGGCAGAGAGGAAAAGGGCAAGAGGAACATCGGGGTTCGGGATCAAAAGAAATATCTCTGACATGTAGCGTTCCATGCAGTTCTAGGATGTGGTCCTGGAGGTGGTGCGATGGCCGACCTGTATGCTTGGCGAGAGCCTTGTGATGCAACCCATCTACATTCTTAAATTTTCGTGATAGAATTTTTGTCGAGGCTCGGGAATTAGTGTGTTGTTCTTCGAATTAGTAATCCGATTCAAGAGCTTACCTGCGTGACTAGGTTGGGTATGAATCCTGTATGCTGTAACGCGGCTAACGCAAAGTGTGTGGTGTTGGGTTCTGCGTCGCGAACAGGTGGGTATCCTAGGTACGATCGAAGCCTATAATTTTGTCAGGGACATTCCTATGGCTAAAAGAACGAGCGGGCACCAACCAATAACGTTGACTGTTACGGTGAAACAGTCAGGATTTAAGTTCCGGCAATCCACGAGCTGCTGAGATCTGTGTAACTCACCGGAAAGCGTGCCCTTTGGCGGAATCATCAACTAACTCATGGTAAAAGATAGGCCTGTGAATAGGTTAGCGATGCGGCGTTAGGGATCTTGGTATTGAATGTTTGAATGAGGAATGGTTTAGTACAAACTTGTAGTCTGGGTTCATATAGCGGCCGTCCTCGCCACGGTAAGCCCGAATGCCTGAATCGACGCTAACACCCGCCCCCGTCAAGAGGGTGACTTGGCCATTTTTGAGAAACTGCGTGAGGCGATAAACAGCCTCCTCAGGGGAGACTTTGGGCACATTGGAGCGATTTGAGGCGAGGATCGACTGGGGGACGCCAGGGACGGATATTCGCATGTGGCTGTTGGCGGAAAAGCTGGCACGCGCCGCCTAGCCGCCAGTGCCAAATCCAGCATGCCTCGCACTGCCAACACCGACACTGCATCCTCGACACTAACCCTTCAGCCGGGTTCAATTCGGAAGTAATTCGCCGTGTACTATTATACAAAACCATCATGAATGGTCCTCATGCCCCACCTGCTGTTATCCAGACACCCGGTTTTGCCCACTATTCACTCGCTTGGTCGCCGTTCCACACAACACGAATAGCGGTTGCATCTTCGGCAAATTTCGGGCTAGTGGGCAATGGACGCCTTCACTTGATGTCCCTCAACCCCTTACCTGCTGGCGTGCCCGTGCTCGGTATCGACAAGTTGTAGGTCGCCTTCTGTTTCGTCTTCAACCACGTCATTCAGCAGTGGCAGCTATGAAACACAGGATGGATTGTATGATGTTGCATGGTCTGAGCTCCATGAAAACCAGCTAGTTACGGCGTCTGGTGACGGGTCTTTGAGGTTGTGGGATGTGATGGTCAATGTGCGTATCAGATTTCCGAGTCTTGAAACGTTCTCCTAAAAATTGCGACACGTAGGACCTCCCCATCAATGCGTGGCATGAACATACGCGCGAGGTGTACTCTGTAGACTGGTCTAACGTCAAAAAGGATACTTTTGCTTCGGCGTCGTGGGACGGAACGGTGAAACTGGTGCGTATTTTCAACCTTGATCCGGGTAGTGCAGCCCATTCATTTTAAATGATTCGCCGCGTTTCATAGTGGCTCCCTGATAGGCCTCGGTCGATCCTCACGTTGCATGCTCACCAGGCTTGCGTATACCAGGCGTTGTTCTCACCACACCAACCGGACGTCCTCGCATCATGTTCGTCAGATGGCACTCTGCGGATATTTGACCTCCGTTCCCCCTCTTACGTTTCCCCCGCACCCGGGGTCAATAATTTTACAACCCCCCTCTCTTCTGCTGCCCTTACGGTGCCTGCATCTCCCGGAGAACTCTTAACGCTCGACTGGAATAAATACCGACCCTTCCTTTTGGCAAGTGCAGGTGTTGACAAGGTAATAAAGATTTGGGATTGTCGGATGGTAAAAATGGGCCCAGAGGGTGGGACAATTGGAGGTTTATGCGAAACATCATTATTGGGACATGAATACGCGGTCCGCAAGATCCAGTGGTGCCCCCATAGAGCTGGATTGATTGCATCTGCTAGCTATGACATGACCTGCCGGGTGTGAGTCTCATTTATGTACCCCCTCATTTCCATCGACTCATCATGGTGTTTCAAAGCTGGGATACCACGCCGGCGCCAGGTCGGAACCAATTGGTTTATATACACGACCCCCATACCGAATTCGTCGTAGGCTGTGGGTGGTCACTCTATGAAGAAGGGGTTTTAGCTAGCTGCGGATGGGATCAGAGGCTGAATGTCTTCCGGATCTGAGGTGGTATCTCAGGAAAATCCCATTCACTGTATCTGAGCGCGGCCAGTCCCGACGAGCGCTGGATCTTTGAAGCTTTGTATTTCTATTTCGCAGCGTAATGTATCCTCTTAGAGACCTTTATGCCGTCAGAAACTACATGTGTTGCACTGCTTTCCCCTCATGTTCAGTGTCGAGTTGGATCGTGCTTGTTGTAAGTGTTTGAGATTTCAATAATCGTGGGGATCTCCACTTTTTGTGGAGTTGGGCTGGCGCTGCAGCAAGGGAATTGAGTTCAAAATACGAGGAGCTTAACCTTAAATCAGCGCCGTTGCCAGCCTCGATTGTTTGGCCAAGTTGTTGCGTGGTTCAACTCGCCCGCCCTATCACCTTTTATCAAAGATAATACGATAACATGAAGCAAAGGCGTCTAGAACCAAGCGACCACCGCTATACAGTCTAGGTATCCAATTTGGGACCAATTTTTCGCCTGACTGTCTTGACTAATTGCACCCCAGGTTTACATCCCTAAAGCTCATGCCTTCGGTCGAAGACCCCGAGGATATACTCTCGAGCTCATTGCAAACGTTATATCAATACCAACCGATTACCCTCACATCAGCCGGCACCGAGTTCACGTACACCTACCCGTTCCCAGACCGTTTAGAACAGGTTGTCCCGAGTTCTTCCTATGACAAGGAAGACCTCAGACATGGAGTACCGATTACGATTATGGTGAATACGCCTGATACGCAATCAGCCAATTGGTCTTTGCACGCCTCCTCTATCTGGATGGCGTCGATCTTCCTTGCAAATAACATTCACAGGCTGAATCTTAAACACTACTTTACCCCGCCCCATCGAAGTAATGCGCACCCCATGATCCCCAATCAACCTCTTTGTTCACCGAGCCATCCCGGACCCCAAGCTCTCAATGAAGCCCAAATTAGCCGCACCCCGACCTCATTAAACCCGTATCAGGCACACCCGAACACACCCTCATTCATTCGGGTTCTAGAATTAGGCGCAGGTGCAGGAATTCCCAGTATACTGCTCGCTAAAGTCTGTCTACGTCTAAGGATCAGGGAAGTTCAAGTGATGGTGAGCGATTATCCTGATAAAGAGCTCATCAAAGCTCTATCGGACAATGTTGATCGGAATATGGAATCTAATTCCGGTCATAACGATGATGACGACCACCACGATGGTATTCGCGTTCCTGTTGACGTCAATTGTTGTGTTGTCCCGTACGCATGGGGGACCGATCCGGGAAAATTGTTGAATGCCACTAGCGGGTTGAGGTCAAGGGCAAAATTCATGCCTTCACTGGCAGGACCGGATGGACCGACGGATGGGAGACTAATAAGTCTAGAAGGAAATATCGGGGGAGAGCAGAAGGGGGGATTTGATATTGTTATGGCGGCTGATACGTTGTGGAATTCGGCTTTACATGAGCCGTTCCTGACAACATTGTGCCGGGTGTTGAAGAAGTCAGCGAGCGCTCGTATCCACCTGGTGGCTGGCTTGCATACAGGAAGGTATACGTTGGAGGCGTTTTTGAAGGCTGTTGGGAAAGTGGGACTCATTGTGGAAAGCGCAGTTGAGTATGAAGTTGCTGGAGATGGGGAAAGAAACTGGGATGTATCCAGAGAAGACGATGAAACCGAGCGAAGAGGTTGGGTTGTCTGGATGGTCTTAAAGTGGAGGATATCCCATGATCCATGTTGTAACAATGATTCGTGTGGAGCTAGTATTACTATTAGAGCTTGATGTCGCCGAAAGGCACGGAAAACAGGGGTGGGCGTTTCACGGAACAAGAGCATATAGATTTCCAGTCTAGATAGAGGAGCGAGTACGGTGTACAGTGTAATATGGGACGATACAGAAACACATCAACAGATTATACAAGAGACCAGTCAACGGATTCAGAATGCAGATAGAGCTACCAAAATTCATAAAATACAGATCAAAATGTCCTTCTTGTGCGTTTAATAATATGCCTCGTGACTTTGATTTATTATGGAGCTGTGGTATGCTGTAGAGCCTACAACGAGGAGTTGTGGATGCCACGAGGGCGGTTGGTCAATCCAAAGCTGAGGACCATAACAGGCCTGTAATTTGGTTGGACCTCCTGCATGCGCTTTTAGCACCGCCTAATCACGAGACAGCAGAAGAGCGGAAACTCACCAAGAATAAAGCGATGTTATCCTCCGTAACCCGAATTGCCTCGACCGTCAATCCGTTGACCGTATTGGCGGGCAGATCCCTGCTTGTCTCGTTGGGGATGAGCATGGACTCGGAGCCAACAGCCCAGCCACCCGACTGTTTGCCGGCAGTCTCTGGGAAGGGCGCAAAGTCGATGATAGAGAGCCTTGATGGGCAATTCCTTGTCTGGCCAGCAGGTCGGTTGTGCAAGTGCCTTTCGTCGAGTTCGAGGTAGACGACCTTGGTGCCAACAACTTGGGGGCCACGCATGGGAACCATGGTAGCAGGAATGTTGCGCATGAGGCAGAGTTTGCCCCATACTCCCCAAGGAACGCGGATACGGTCTCGACGAGAGGCAGCCCGGAAGTAAGATTCGTTGATGAAGAGCCATTGCTGTCGAGTAGGAGGGGGAAGGCCACCAACGGGGGGGGAAGTGGTCCTCTCACGGGCAGTGAGCAGGAAAACGCGGACCGTTGGATCGGGATAGAATAGGGCGCTTTGGGAGTCCGGAAGATCGGCAGCTGGGGAGAGATTCTGGCTGAATGAAACAACGGAGTTTCGCCAGTGCTCGGGTAGTTCGTATTCACGTTCAATGCTAAGATTGGTAACCTGGTGAATGTTGTATAAATTCAGAATTGGAGTGTTGTCGTTGGTTTTCCCGATAGCCAGGAGGTGCCTGCTGTTGATGAAACAAACATCCTGGTCATCGAGCCACTGTGGAAATGAGGGGTTAAGGGTCAGACATTACGAAGAGGTGATGGGGAAAATAAATCAGCCAGACCTTGGAGGCGAGGCTCCGCCAGTCCAGCAAGTGGTGCCTAATTCTTCCACCCGCGAATTCGATCGACACAAGGAGCTTGCCACCACATATAATCATGGATACGTTACTGATGCGAAGGGACGACTGCGTGGTGAAGTCATAAATCGGTGACGTAGCGCGCGGGTGTTTTCCAAACGTCCACAGGTCGCGAATGCTCAGTCTCATGCCAATCTGACCATTCTGCGCACTAAATTTAAAAGAAGTGAAAAGTAAAGGGTCAGTATTCGAGTTCGACCGACCAGACAGACGAGAGTGACCACGAGTCTCTCGCTGAGTTCGAAAATATTTACCTGATGACTTGGCCGGTTATGATCAAGGCCTGAGCGTTATCCACAACTGCGCACTCGATCTTCGATGTGTTGAACCTGACCTGACGGGGTGTAGCAGGTGGGTGACCAGTCCGGAACGATGGTAATTCTGTCAATTGCAACGTGCTTTGCTGTGGGCCGGTGTCCCAAATTTCATGAAGGAATCCTCCCGAAACGCCGACACGGCAAGGGCTCGGGACTTGCATTGCAGTTTCATGAGTCCAATTGAGAGTAGGCCAGTCGCGTTTGTATGCGAGGAGGAGCTCAAGGCGATTATTCCGATGGGCGAAACCAGGGCCGTCTTTCATTCCGGTGACTGCAAGCTCGTAGATGTACCTCAGATGTTGGTAACCCATCGTGAGGGTTCTAACTCGTTCAAATGCCTGACACAATGACGTATGAGTTTCACGGTACTTGATATTTCACAAGAGAAGAAACAGGGTTAGAAACAACACACTCACCTTGCATGCACACCAAAGAGTTGCGGGATCGAAATGCCCAAGGATTGCCATTAAGACATCGTCAGAAAGCTTGTAGCGGAAGATGCTGGGGAGTCTGTGGGGCATCTTGTGCTGATGCTTTCAACTCGCTCCATCCTGGAACGGATTTATACCTTCCATAAAAAATAGAAAAAGAGCAGCAGCAACGAGGAGAGAAAAGAAAGAAAAAGAGACAAGAGGAAACGTTGAGACGGTTGCTGCATGGACGTGCCGAATCGACAGTTTTCCCTGGTAGGCTATTCAACATGGCTTATTTTTTCTCCTCTGATTGTCGTCGACGCGGAGGGGGTGAAGGGGGGGGCGTCGTCGAGCGATAAGACGACGTCCGTCGGTAGCGAGGCTCCTCATTGTGTGCAAGGAGAAAAAATCTTTTTGTAAACGGCGAACGGTGGTGTTAGCACAGCAAGGTGTAAAAGGGTGTCATGTCAACGAGAATTAGGATTCGAGGGCATGCGAGAAGGTTGAGATTAGTGAAGGGTTACACTTGGGTGGACGCCTACGAGAAGTGATCCAATTCAACAATAAGAGCCCAAGAACGGGGCGACACCTGCCAAACTTGGGCAGTGACAGATGCGGCAGGGAGGAACCAGCGGTATGAGCTCTGGATCTGGTGAAAACATAGGAATAATAAGCTATTTGTGTCCTTTTCTTTCAGCGCTTCCTACCTCGTCTCGAACTCGAAACTTGGTGATCGACGCCGACTCCGGCAAATCAAGTAATACAAATCCCGATCATCTTTGTCCACGTTGTTTGCCCTGTCACGCCGTCACTCTCCTCCGTCACTCTCGCTGGAGCCACCACCGCCATGGTTTGCAAGAAATGCGAAAAGGTGCCTATTTCTCCTCCACTCTCCTGTGCTCCTTTGCTCACATTTGACGGCACAGAAACTTTCCAAGGTCGCCGCCCCTGATCCTTTTACATCCAGCTCCTCTAGCATAAAAGATGGCTCACGCAAAGTCGGCGAGAATAAACTGTTGAGCCGCCCTGGTAGTTCTAAGAATCGCTTTCAGGTTAGTCCTCCTCGACACAAAGAACCAAGGTTCTGTCAAATCTTACTGACCCCTCACAATTAGCCTTATCAAAGCAAGTGTAAGGACTGTAAGCAGCCAACGACACAGAATAAGGCCAAGTATTGCCATGGTGCGCCCGCGGTCGTCATCCACGTTTTCGCCTTTGCTTATTCTCTTCTAGGTTGTGCCTACAAGAAAGGGCTATGCTCGATATGTGGCAAGGCGATACTAGACACCACAGGTTATGTCATGTCTAGTAAGTAGGGGTCAAGGGGGGAGACGGAAATGAAGTGGATTGGATTAGACTGACGCACATGGACGTTTGATGTTAATGTATGTACTCTGAGTAATTGCTTTCGAAACCAATGCAATATTATATTCTGCTGCGCAACAAATTAAGACTACTGAAGAAAGTGTTGAGATGCAAGAAAGCATGTTAAACCAAAAAGTCCCAGGTATTTATCCAATCATGTCGTACTCGTCTCCATCGCATCCCTTCTCTGCTGGTATATTTCTTCGTCGATAGTATTCAAGGTCAAGAACCGGTATACGAAGACGTGCTTCGTTTGTCCATATCGGACCAGACGTCCGACGGCTTGTGTCTCGCAGGCCTTGTAAATTTCCTTCGACGGAGCAAGTAAGGGTGACAAGAAGATGGCATGGTTAGCCGATGTCAAATTGGCACCACTCGCACTCTCGTCCATGACGTTCAGTAGGAGAACACGCTCCTCGGACTCCTGCTGGAACTTCTCGAGGTTCTTGCTCTTTTGACTGGCGGTACCCCGGATCTCGAGGAATTTGATTTTGTGGTACGTGAATGCCTCCGTGACCTTCTTCATGAGATCAGGGAATTGGACGAACACCAACATGCGTTCAGACTTCGGCAATTTTCTATTTAAGAAAGTGAGAAGGCTTCTTTGTGATTGATAGAGAGAGAAAACCTACTTGATCAATTGGACGACTTTTTCCAACTTCATTCCGAAATGTTTTCCTCGGCCATCCCGTTCTTCGTCATCCACACCCAGTGTTTCGGCTTTCACAACGTTCAAAACCCTCGCAGCAGATTTGCAGGCATTCGAAGCGGCATATACACACTCCTCCTTCTCTGCACAAGTCTTGACACATTCCAGACAGCCCATATGACCACAAGATGAAAGCACGGCCACCTCTACAATCGGCAGGTTTTCCCGACCGCATGAAGGACATGAGACCACCGGCGGCGATTCCCCTTGCTTCTGAAGATCACGAACCACGGTAAAGTACCGCAATGATCGAACACGACCAACCAGCTCCTTCGTCAATCGTCGGATTTCGTGTGTTTTCTCGCGATGTTCCCAAACCGCCGCTTTCACTTTTTCTGAAAGGCTGACATCCTGAGCCTTGGGTTTAGGTTTCGCAGCACCGATACCAGCGTCATCGAGCAGCTCGTTGACCATCTTGGTGGCGTCTTGGTCATCGACGCCTTCCAGACGACAAACTCGGATGTATTCGTTGAACATTGATTCGTTTCCAACATTGCCAAGAGCCTTTTCCCGTTTGGAACCTTCCTTGATAGCTTTGAGAAGTTCCTCTTTGCATTCGTCGAGTTGCCGTTGACGCTCCTCCACGATGACGTCGCAAGCCTTCATAGCGTTTTCGTTCGTAGTCTCAACTTCGAAGTGAGAGCATCGCTTGAGGAGAGCCTCTTCGGCAGTTCTAGAGTTGTTCTGAGTATGTAGATCCATGTGACGAATATGACCAAAAACTTACTTGCTCTCACCGAGGGACTGGGCCAAACGCTTCTCTCGATCGCTTTCGGTTTTCTTGCCACGTTTAATGGTCATGTCGAGGGCACGAAGGTGGTGCTCTAATTCCAGGTAGATAGCACGTTCAGCCGCCGGAAGGGTAATGTATTCGTGCTTCTCCGTCCAGGGGATTTCATCAATTTCGGCAATGTTCTGTTCAATTGTATGAGAAAACGAGTAGAGAACGAAATTTAGTACTTACCTGTCTGACGAAACGATCCAAAAATCCCTGACCGAGTGCGTGCCGATGTGCGTGCCATTCCAGACTGTGGACTTCGCGGAAAGAGTGGAACTTTTCGACAGCTATGACAACACTGTGAGTCAGGTTTTATGATGCAGCGCATTCAAGCTTACAAGTTTGTTCTCTTCGCCTCTTCTTAACTTCAGCGGAAGTACCTTCGGCGTCATCATCTACACCTAAGTGCAAATTCAAGAACGCAGCAATAGTCTTCAGAGCACCGAAGTCATGAATCGGTGGTGTTCCAGATAGGACCCAGTGTCGATCTGCTGTTAGCCTCGTGACGAGGGAGTGAACCTTTCCGTCCAGGTAGGTGTACTCATCGACCACCTTTCTTGCGAAGTGGAACATCTCGAGAGGCGGGGCTTGCATCTCGCGCCAATCTCGCCGGACTGGTTTGCTCTCCAACTTCCATGGATCGGCATCAACCCGCTTCTTCTTGGGAGCAGCAGCAGGCTTATTAGCTGCCTTTCCTTTTCCCTTTTTTCCCTTTCCCTTGGCATCATTATCATCAACTTCCATTGCATCAGCGTCTGTATCCTCATTCGAACTTGCACTGGCCGAACTAGCCTTCTTCCTTGCGCTGGCACCGTTGGCTTTCTTGAACTTTTTAGCTGGAGGAGCGTCTTCGTCATCCACGTCCATCTCATCGCTTGACTTGACCGATTTTTTCGACGGCTTGGCTTTGGATTTACCCTTAACTGGCTTGTCGCTTTCGTCCCCAGAATCCACAATCTCTACCTCGGTGTCAGAGGGAGTTTCTTCGGCAGATCCTCCTTCGTATTCTTCGTCTGATCCCACGGACCCGGAGCTCTTGGACGTCTTTCGAGACGACGCCTTTGAAGAAGAGGCTTTTCGCTTTTTTGACTTGACGGGAACCTCATCGTCTTCGGTCTTCTCGTCGAAATCGCTTCCTGAACCCGCCATCTCGTCGTCAGAGATAATAACCTTTCGCTTTGTGGCAGCAACACGGCGTTTCCGCTTCTTGCCTCCAGCTTCAGAATCGGAGTCGCTTCCGGCATCTTCGGCCTCAGATGATGCTTGGGAGCTTGCTGTTCGTTTCCTGACGGGTATGACCACTTCCATGAGCATACCATCACGAATGGCCGGGCCATCACCTGAAGGAAGTTTGGACGAGGACGCTTCGGGTTCCTGCTTGGATCGGGGCTTGGCTGTCTTCTTCGCTTTCGCTGACGGAGCGGCCTTGGCCTTTTCCTGTCGTTCTGCTGCCTCACGATATGCTTTGCCCTTCAAACGCTTGGTTTGGGCTGCCGCGGCCTTTGCTGCTTCCTCGCCTACAACGCGATTTAGTAGCACATTCTTGTGTAGATATAATAGAATAAACTCACGGCGAACTCCAGATGCCTTAATTTCTTCCATGACGGCGATAGAGCCCTTGTCTTGTAGCAAGTCGGTCTGGCCCCGCATCGACTCTAAAGAAACCTCCAACTGAGCGTTAAAGTGTCGGCCATCTTTCACAGGGAGATCGCCTGCAGCGGCGAGGGTCTGGAAGTTATCCAGGTAGACTTGACTTTTGAACAGACTGGAAGCAACGACGATGATATCTGCCTCTATGACATTCGCAATAGTTGTGCTATTGATGTTAGAGGCAGTTGAAAGCACAAGTACAATGAAGCGCTTCTTCGCGAACTTTTCAACTTCAGACTTCCATTGACGAGTCAAATGGGGCGGGACGATAACCAAAGTGGCTTTGACCGAAATTTTGCCTGGGATTCGACCAGCTTTGGAGAACTCTGAGTCGACGTCCTTTGAAGTACAGTCGATCAAACCCAGAGTAATAGCTGTCTTTCCATAACCGACTTGATCAGCAAGGACACCACCACGGATATGAACAGGCCGTTGAGCCCGCCCTTCCGCGCGCCAACCCAAAGGATCGAGGATGGCCTCTGAAATCTCTTCTTCGATGAAGGGCTCTGCCTTGCGGGATTCTTGTTCAATCATCCACTCAAGAGAGCGTAGTTGTTCCGTTCGCAGAAAAACTTTGAAGCTGGGAGGCTGCTTGTGCTCTTGATCAAGTTTGTTACTTGTCAGTTTGAATGGGGGAAGAATAAGGTTGGCCATGGGCGTGAAATTTGTGTTAAGTGTCCAGGATAGCGTCGGGGTTTCGGTGCGCCCTTTTGTGGGGAGGCGAGATAAAGCGCGGTGGAGGAGAGAGGGAATGTTGACACCAACACGGACAGTACCAATATTGTTTTCGTCCAGCTTAAGTTGGGTAATGAAGGGGCTGGGACGCCGCTTGAGCCGACGCTCGTACTCTCCTGCTTGGATAGGGTCTTCCCTTGGAATGATCTTTGCACCCGCTTGGGCCCATTGTACAACAGGAGGTGTGGGCGCGCAGCGTTCGCAATTGAAGTGTTCGTCAGGGGACCCAACCTCATGCCATGATGTCAAGCTGTCGTCGACATGACGGACCCGTTCTAACAGCCATGCCAGCGCCTTGAATGTGCTCCGTTCGTGGACCCTGTCAACCTCTTGCCATTCGCCCTTAGGCCATTCCGAACCTGCTTGACCACGTAAATTCACGGTACAAACAAGCATAGCGCTTGCATTGGAGCAAGCCTCATGCGATTGGGCGATAGACTGAGTCTTCGCTGGGATGGCGTAGGTTGCATCTTGGGCGGCTGAAGGCTATCATACACTTATTAGCCTTTTCAAAACGTATGACGGAGTAGACTAACCATGAGCTTGACTTCAGCAGATACCCACATTACGGGCAAGTGGCATGGAACTTCCTCTTCCTCGTCCCTGCTCGACTGTCTCCAAGAAGGATCAAGTTTGCATACGACGGGACGAGACTCGCCGTATTCATAGCGCCTTTTGCTGATGGAGAATATAAAGCAATCCTCGGCGTCATTGGTTCGATGTGGGTCCAAGAAGAAGAATAGTTGGGGAAGCTTTTTTTCTTCCTCGGTTGAGACCTTCTTATGCAAAGCACCGTTGGCTGTACCGCATTTATCTAGAAGGGTGTACGTTCCTGAGATATCACGGTCGAAGCCCGAGACTTTATCATGGGGCACCGTAACTTTGATGGAGGGGTACACAAGCTTATTCTTGAATGGTTCTCCAACCAATCCCAAACGGGCCTCCCATGACGGCACGAGTTCTCCTTCACCACAGACCGTAACATTAACGGTGGTGACATGAGGGAGAGCAAACTCCCAACGACCTGAGAGCAGACCACCCACACAAACAAATCGACCAACAGGAGACGCGAGAAGTTGCCGTATTTCTGCATTAGCCGGTTCCTTATCCTCTGGGAAGGCGAAGAGTCGCCATTCTGGTTGTTGAGGATGAAGCAAGAGCTCGAGCATAGCATCGGAGGACTGATAGACAGCACTCCAGATTTCCTGACGTTTAGGCTCGACAAACCGAAGTTCCGACTTAGTGGCACGAAGGACAGCTGCACACCAACTCGACCATCGGTCTGCGGGTATCGATACACCAGCAGTTGTCTTCAGAGAGTCGAGTAAGTCTTGGGTAACACTCGAAAAGGATATTGACATTGGTAGGATGGATTTAAGTTGCCTGTCGAAATTTCCTGGCGGGAAACGAGGATGAGCGGTGGTATCGATAAATTCTGGATTGTGTTCTGGCCGCCCACCACATTTTTTGCAGAATGTAGCCGCGCAGTCGAGACAACGATAAAGCTCTCGCGTAGTCATATCGACACGACCTTCACAGCTACAAAGACGAGCACTTTTGTCGGCGTTATCAAGGACGTTATCGAGTGAATCGGTGCCGACGGCGGATAGGTCGAGTGGTTGCCGCGTTAGCTGGTCTTCCCCGATGATGTCGCCACTCGTTCGTTCCTCTACCGCAGCAAGTACTTCGACGTCCATCTCGACATCCTGTGAGCCATTGGGATTGTGCTTGAACTCGTATGTTTGTTTATCATCTCCGGTCCTGAGCAACTTCTTCCCAGTCACCAGCGCAGCTAGAATACAAGCACCAACGACGGTGGTGGACATGGCATTGCCCGCGAGATCGGCAAGCTGGTCTTCAGTTTCACGGGTAAGCAGAAGCTTATCCACGGGAAGACCCTGCATGGAGAGTGCTTCCAGACCGACCATAGGGCCACCTCTGTTCGTAATGTATGGTATCATGGAAGGTGTCAAGCAGGGGCAGATCCCAACTTTATTCGAACCGATCGTCCTGTCAACGTTCTGGGACAAGTTCCACACAATCCTAAAGCAATATCATCAAAAAAGTTGACAAGGTGGTAGATGGAAAAAATATACGTTTTATACGAGGGATCCACACCCTTGACAGCCGATCGCAGCAGGCTGATATCCATCAAGTCCCAAACCCGCTCGACTTGGCCAATGCCCCAATCACCCCATGCGAAATCCGGAAGTTTGCAGAAACCGCCTTTCAGAAAAGATTAAAATATTGCAAACGCGTGGCTTGGTGAATCTTACCCTCGTCCCAACTCGTAAGTGGCCGCTTTGACCCCAGATTTTCTTCCAGTCTCGCGCGCTGATGACGCGACTCGCAGCGACCCCAATCAGTCCGACCCGTCCGACGATCCAAAGCGTTGTAGCTCTCTTGCACTAACTTCTGTCGAGCGTGGTGGATCCGAGGATCGTCTGTGGGAAGTAAAAACGCGTCCAACGTCGAAGAGGCGGGTCGCTTCAATTTCTGTGTTACATAGTCTTTCCATTCATCGGGGATTGAAGAGTTTTTCTTGTTGACGGCAAGAAGGTAAACTCGTGTGCGTGTATGTGGGATGTAATATTGTTTGGTGTCTACGCGGCTGAATGTTGCGCTGTAACCAATCTGCTCAAAGTATGATTGAACCTTTGGCCAAGGAGCAGAACAGACATTTTCCAGGATCACGAGTGGTGGTCGATGCTGCTGAACCCAAGACATCATTCCACGAAATGTCCGACCAGACTCGCCGCTAGCATCAATATCTTGCTTCTGGTTGTTCAAGTTTGAGTAATCCACACAAGACGTGCCCGCGACTAGCAGATCCACGTCCCCTGGAACGGGCGCCAACGAACCGTAAGCCGTATGACTAGAACACGATGAGACACGACCAAAAGGAGGGAAAACTGCCACGCACGCTTCTCCGTTGCCAAGCTCACAAACATCACGAAAGAGAAGGGGAGGTTGGAAATTCCTCTCGATATACGCTTGCTTGAAGGGCTCGATTTCGCATGAAAAAACGTGTTCAACTTCTAAGTTGATTCCGTGTTGTTCGAGGATAACTTTTTGAATAAGTTCCAGAGCGAGAAGAGGGGATTCTGTTCCAGAACACATTGTTGCGACGCGTAATTTTCTTCCTGCGACACGTTCCGCAACGTCGTTAATTTGGGGAATACGACTGACTAAGTCAGAGAAAATTATAGGAATGTCGTGTATAGGGGGGAGGTCAGACGACTCCGGTGCTGATGCCTTACTGGCCTTCGCGCCAGCCGTGGGCGCGTCCATCTCGACGTCGGAGTCGCTCGCCTCAGGCTCGGACTGAACATCCTCGGGCTGGTCCTCTTTTTCCTTGGCAGCTCTGGCGCCACCGAAGAAAGATTTGATAGACTTCTGGCCTTTTGGCCTGGCTTTTGCTAGAGTTTCCTTGGCCATGCGATATGGGATCAGGAAAGGTGGTAAGTACGTGAACCAGGCTTTGTCACATTCGCGCCTGTCACGAACCTGGTGAGATGACAAAAATACATTAGTCAACCAGTCTTTTTTTCGCATTATTTCCACCACTGGGGTCGACGCGTTGTTCTGGCATGTCAAATCCACGCCTTTTCGGGTCGCCTTTGACAGAGATGACTCGGAGGCGAGTCAGCGAACGTGCTGTGTAATACTGATGCACTTAACGCCCGGATGCCCTCACAATGCCCACAGCAACCATCGACGACGGGTCGGAAATCTTCTTCGCTGATACAGGCCCCGTCATCGGGTCTGATAACTACACGACCTTGGTGATATACCACGGGACTGGGTGCAATGGCTGTAGGTCACAATCTCTCCTCGCATCGTCGAGCTAATTCTGAAGGTAAATAGCAATCTTTAGCAGGCTCATTCCACTTGCAGCGGATAGCAATGTCCGGTTGGTTGTGCCAAACCGCCGAAACTATAAGGGCTCATCCAAATTTACTGAGACCGACTTGAATAATCTATATGGCGGTCGTCCAGAACTTTTGGACCAGATGGCGACAGATGTTGCTGGATTTTTAACTTGGTTCTTGAATAACCACGATATCCCAACAGCATCTACAGATGCCAAAGCTGGAGGTCTCTGCGTTCTATCCTGGTCATTTGGGACTGCAACTCTACTATCTTTCCTTGGACGTCCTGAGGTGACAGGGACCCGCCTACATTCCCTTCTAGCTCCCTTCCTTCGGAAGGTCATTATATATGGTACGGACAGTACTATAACCGCTGGTCACTATGTCTAACTTCTGTAGATTCGCCGGTTCACGCGTTTGGGTGGGAGATCCCCACGAGCGGATACTCTCCCTTCACAGACTCCTCGACTGAACACCCGGCTGAAGGGGGTGCTCTCTACTGGAGCACACACTACACACACGGCTCAATCGACAACGGAGAAATTTCCGCTTTGGATACCACTAGTCGGTTTGGTGTTCGGTCAACCCTTGAGCTGATCTCCCAAGCCGACCAAGAGACCATGTTTGAAGGGGAAGCGGCGAAGACTGACATAGGCGCGATTATGTATGGTGACACGAGATTGTCCCTCAGAGAGCAGACGGAAAGGGCGCTCTTTGAAGAATTGACTGCCGATTCTAATTTCACAAATCTGCGACTCGTACACCTCACATGCTTGGCTAGTCCATGGCTCTGCGTCTGGGGATTCATGAAAGTTCGCAGCAGGTATCAGCAACTGCTTGCCGCTGGCAAGGCTCTGCGCCCCTTTCAGTTCACGACACTCGAAGATGGAAATCACTTCGTAAGTTTGTCACTTCGCATCCTGGTCATTATCTGATTGTTTCGTGCTAGGCTCACTGGGAAGATCCTTCGAGGTTCTGGGCCAAGCTTGTTGATATCCTAAGCGACTGATGTATTATACTGTAAATCCAAATCCTATGGTGATGCACATTATCGTCTGGGATGTTCGAAACTCTGGCAAGCTCTGGACGCCAGTTAGCCACGTGGCAAGAGACGAACGTCCTGAGAGTGACCAAACTCAGTATCTGTGACGAGAATGGTCCCTCTCAACCGTATTCGTGAATTCTTTGGTCAGAACTCTTTAGACTGGTTCAACATAGGATATGCGTTCGATTGGTATAGCCCTTCTTTTTCCTTGTCACGCCACTGATTCCGATAAGGCTATCTGTCCTGATAATCTGGGCGGCGTCACAAGTTGCTGCCATTGGGCCCGTTTACGAACGTGATTTCTCGCTCGATGACCCACTAATCAGCAATCCGGAGAGACACAATAGGTGAGTCCTGGTCGATCATACAATATGCTTACTTTTTGAACAAATTTTGCTACCAGGATATCCTCCGTTCTTAATAGCAATGTGGCCTTCGTTGTGCCCATAATCGTCATATCACTTGGCGGAATATTACGGAAATCGTTCATCGACATCCACCATGGTGTCTTAGTCGTATGTGCAAGTCGGTATGTCATGCAATCGTGGCGCCCTCTCAAAACTAATGCCCACAAGTGGGCTTGCTCGACTCCTCACAGAGTCCATTAAACACGCAGTTGGTATGTTCTGGCTTAATGAAGAACTTAATGAACATAATCCTTTTAACATGAGTTAGGTCGGCTGAGGCCGGACTTTCTGGCGCGGTGTCGTTGGAATGAGGTGCTCGAAGCTTGCGCAGGGTAAACTCTTACACCATCTCCGGAATGCAATCTCTAGAGCTCTCATTTCATAGAAAGGCCTCCGAAGTCTACAAAGGGAGGCTTTCCTTTCCCTCTGGGCATTCTTCCACGGCCTTTTCTGGTATGACCGTGTTATCACTATGGTGGGCTGGAGCAACCGCCGCTTGGTGCTTTAGCGTACGAAACCCTCCAATGCCAAGTCGCATGACCAATTTCCTTCTATCTCTCTTTCCCTTATTATGGGCAACATGGGTAGCAATAACCCGCATTCAAGACTTTGTACGTATTCTAACTACGAACCAGAAATCAACTCATACGGAGTAGAGGCACCATAAAGAGGACATAATCGTTGGCAGCATCATCGGCATTCTCTCAGCGACGATATCTTATCTCATGTATTGGCCCAGTCCATTCTCGGCTAGAACCTTCAGGCATCCTACTGCCATGGAACCACGATATCTATATATTCCAGAGGCGGAAGGAAGGCGGCCCAGGAGCATGAGCACTACTGATTTCGAATTCTCTCGATTACCAGAGGACGACCAAGTAGAAGCTGTATAGAAACACGACAATAGAGAGACGAAATTAGAGGACAAGCCATACCTATACTACAGTTGTTGTTACGGAGAAGTACTAGCCATAGCCACTCCAGGCTCTCTTACAAACACCCACTTATCTCCAACTTTTTGCATGCGACCACCCGTTCCAGACCCCGTTGTCGATGACGGTTCCATAACATAATCTTGTTCAGCTTCCATACTAGATCCACCACCTAGCACGACAGCATCTGTTTGATCATGCCCAAAATCCTGCCCCCACCCTGCACCATGGTTGGCATCCATATCGTCTCGGCCTTTGCCGTAGCTGCTATGTCCTCCCCTTCCACGAAAACCACCGTGACCGCGACCTCTTCCACCCCTCCGTTGTTGACCGGAATGACCACCCCATCCCGACCAAGCCTGGCCATCGTCCTCCACTTGGCTGACAACTGGTACATGTCCACCCATCATGATGAATTGCATGAGCTCCTCGGCAGAGGGTGTATAACCATTTGTAACCTGCCACATCTTTCCGAGTCCTTCCCACGAAGACGGTGAGGTAAAATCAAAGGTCGTCATATCAAAACTCTCCATTCCTGGTTCCGCTGAGAGCGTATTCGAGACAAAGGATGCATTAGAATTGTTTGAAGATGTATCTCCAGCTACCAAGGGTGTTATAGACATTCGATCATGATTATTTGCGAGAGCAGGCGCGGATTCTACATCGTGTGTATCGGTAGAGGTGGAAGGAATAGCCCGGTCTTGATGCATCTCCTCCTGATGTGGTGAATTGCTTTTCTTTTGGGGTGATTTCGGGAGCGAAGGTTCTGGGGATTCGGTTCTGATGTCTCGACCAAATTCGTCTTTCCCGAGGGCTGGAGCTGCAATTGCTCGGGAATCCTTTACAGCATCGTAACTCGGGGTTCCTGCATGCGCGGCAGGTCGGCTAGGAGGGCTATAGGCTGTTCGAGGATCGCGGCGGTTGAATCGACTAGGAGGACTCCTCGAGCGACTGCGTCTGGCACGGTGTGTGGTCGGGCTCCGATCCCGAGGACTGTAGTCTCTGTCTCGGTGAAAGTCGCGGTCCTCCCATCTTCTGGAATCACCGCGACCACGACCACGAGGGCCACCTCTGTAGCTATCTCTAGGGTATCCCGGGTCATCGGTGGGGTGGTGGCTGCGGTGCCTGGGACCGTCAGGATTGTGATAGTGCCCATAGCGAGGGTCTTTAGGTGGAGAGTGCTCGCGTGTACGCTGAGGAGAAGGGGGTGCGTTACTCGCTGGGACAAAAGTTGGATATGGTGGCGGTTTAATTGTGGATGCCAGCGAGCTATTGTTGGGGTGGGCAAAACGTTGTAGAACAGCCAATGAAGCACCTGCATCCCCCTGAGCCTGAGCGGGGTTAATGTTTGCGATTGTTTGCCTACGAGCTGGCTTCAGACAAAATCTACGAGTAACGACGGATTGCACTTACGCAGCGGGTGATATTGTAGCTGCCTTCGCAGCTTGGGTGAGCAAAGCAAGCAACGTGGCTTGTGGATCCATCCCATTGGGTACGAATGGTGTGATAGGTGACGACGCATTTGTTGGTGGCGGTACACCATTCATTCGTGGATCGCTCGTTGTGTTTATTTCCGGCACTAACAGACACGAAGACGTAGTTCAGTTTAAAGTCAATCAATTGTTCAGCAGAGGTAACAAGAAGAGCAGCTAAACTGCGGGGATTATACAGGAGAGAGAAATACTTAGCGAACACAGAACTGTGATATGCACCTTTTTCTTTCTCTTCCACAATGTCAGTTAATTGTGCCAGCATAGGGGGCGGAAAGGTGGACCCCTTTACCCATATATCCAGAATTTTCTTCGCTTTTTCCTGTGATAGTGACGAAACTCGTTAGGGCGTTGTCTAGTACGACGTATTTATGGTGGCTGCGACCTCGTCATAGAGCACGCTGCCTACCAACGCGGACAGCATAGCGATGACTGAACCGTGATATGCGCGGATGCCGCTTGGAACGCGTTGAGGAAAACCGCTCCAATCTTGGTAGATCTGGACTATAGCATGTTATGGGGATGTTCTAGACTAACCTTACACTCCGAGTTGCCAATTTTGATCATGTCACGGAATAAGCCTTCTAAGACACCCTCAACCTTGAGCAGGAATGTCGCGCAATTTCCTGGTTCCATGTGAATATCACCCGTCAAGCTATGCTTGACCACCTGCTGTCTCGCTGCTCGCGACAGAGCATCAAAGATATACAAGCTATTGACTTTTGCTGCCGGAGCCAAAGATTTGTGAGTGCGGTACAGGATGGATACCAGTTGCGTATCATTCTATAATGATGTGAACATGGGTCCTGCATGAACGGGAACAGGACGTACTTCCATGGATTTCATTGCGATCTCCCTAAGGGTCTCCATCTTTGAGGCGGAGAGCCGCTTGGCGTTCACAACGGTCTTCAAGAGGGACTCAAAATCCTGCCAAAAGGACGCATCAAAAAACAGAAACGACGCTATGAATGCGCATCCATACCTCGAGGGTAGCCATACTGGCTAGTGTATGCCGGTTACGAAGTCAAAGAGAGTTGATGCTGGTGCTGAGACTGACGGGAAGGATAAGGTGGAGAAAATGTTTGTGCTTATTGTGCCCAGCGAGGCTTCTGCGCCTGGTCTGTGCGTCACCCACTCCAAACCATGAGAGAAAGGCGAGCAGCCGTGGCGCTGGCCGGTGCTATTCTCTTTTCTTCTTTCACGATATGGGCAGTTCATTATCAGCAAGAACAGGAACGTGAGGTGTGTCAATTTTTGTTGGCCTGTCTCGTGACTGTACTCAGTGGTCGTAGACCATGTACCAAGGCGTCCTCAGGGATGACGAACGAAGAAAAGAGAAGATGAAACAACGCCAACAGAATTTTGACGAGTCCAGGAGGAAAAGAGAGCTCTACGAGCGTGTTCAGGCCGTGCAAAAGGGCGAAGCCCAACAATGATAATGTTTTGCTGAGATGCTAGATATGGCCAGCCCACTTTTTTAGGATAATTTATACTCAATAGATCGAGCTGTCAGTTATTCCCGTATGCGCTATCAGGAACCTCGCAGCGGGCTGTGTCCTCACTCACCGCCCATATCTTCGGTTCCTCCCGCCTCATGTCATCGCCTTCCAAGTTCCACGTTGAGTGCGCGTTGACTCAAGGTGGGGAAACCTGCTTCTTCCTCGCACGTCTCTTGTTACCTAAGGGCGAACCAAAGGGCGAGTCGACTGGATGACATCCCCTTGGCGTTCCCTTGTCGCGTGCTGTTGCCACAGCAGTCCCCCAGAAGCCGACTCACAAGACACTCTAGCCTCGCAGGAAGGGTCAGTGAAAGGCCAAACGAAGCGACTAGAACCACTTCCAGTTCCACCATTACTCATCCCAGCACGACTCAAGATGGAGTCTCCGACCCCACAGACGAGTTCACCTATTCTCACCCTTCCTACCGAGCTCTTAGCCAGGATATTCCTGTTTTGTGTCCCAATGTCCTTTAAGAAACTCAGCTCGGATTTAGGGTGGGTACGCGTAAGGTAAGGCATTCTGACTGAATTGAAATACTAATTCCGTCTAAGTTATCACCATCAGTCACGTTTGTAAACAGTGGCGACTCACCGCGTTGACGACACCGGAACTCTGGGCCAGCGTCGTCTTTTCACGACCGAAATGGACGTCCGAGATGCTTATCCGGGCACGACTAGCACCTCTAATTCTCCGCGCTGATCTCAAACAACAATCCTCTGAGATAGTGGTACCGATTATCACCCAAAACATATCTCGGTTGCGCATCCTAGAATTAACAGCAGCACGATCAGCTCTTACAGAGCTACTAAAGGACTTAATTTCGGAGGCACCTGCCTTGGAATCTCTTAGTCTTGGTACTGATCAAACTCCCGTCGATCGCTTTCAGATACCAGATTCAATTTTACCACAGCCTACCCGGAATCCTCTACTCTGGCATTTGAAGCTGTCTGGTTGCGCATTTGCGTGGGACTCACCGAGGTATCTCCAGTTGACAAAGTTGGAGCTCCACAACATCAGCAAAATGCAGAGATTCAACCTCTCGGGTCTCCTTGGATTCCTTCTCCTCATCCCGCGATTATTAGATCTTGTTCTTGTCAACTCGCTCCCAGCGGTTACAGAAGGGTCACTTATTGACTTACCGTACCTCACCACTCTGATGCTCGAGGATGAAATGGACCGAGTTGTTTGCGTTTTGAGGCACCTCTCTTTCCCAGATACCGTTCTCTCGCAATTCAACCTCCATACCCCATCGACGTGGTCCAGAGAGGAAGAGTTTTACGGTCTCCTACGTAAACTTTATCCGAGGATAAATCAGCGCAACCTTACATTTTCCCTGACATGCTCAAACCAAACACTCTCCTTCGCTCTGATAAAAGAATCAGGCAGATCCATCATCTCCTTCTCCGTTTCCGGCAGATCTATACGTTACTGGTCCAGTTGGAGTTTTGCCAAGCTGGTTACAATCTTCCCTCCTGTCAATATCAAGACACTCATCCTAGGGACAAGCACCACCACCGTCCCTACTACCTACGACAAAAGCCACAAAGATGACCTTGGCGTCCAAATGAACAATTGGGCACTTCTTAGCACCCTTGCAGGCGTTGAGACGTTACATATCCTGGATCATCCTCCAGTGATGTTTCTCGAATGTCTCCTGGAGCGTGCCATGAATTGCATTGGCGTTTGCGTGCGTTGGTCCACCTCCCACGTTGGACCAGATGGCCAGGGAAGACAATTCCTACCGAGGCTGAAAAACCTGACCCTATCGGGTGTTAACTTTTCAAGGCCTATGGCCGCAAACTGTCCAACTGTTTATGAGGTTATAATTTCATATCTCTGGGCTCGCAAGAGGTTTGGAAGTCCACTCATCTCAGCTCGCCTTGAAGGTAGTTGCCTCAATATCTACCGCGAGGATTTGGCACGGTTGGAGTATATGGTGGACGTTACCTTTGCGCTGAGAAAGGATGGACTTCCGACTGGACGACTTCTAGACTTCGAATATAATCCGCAAGCCGCCGTAATCTCGGTGTTCACTCGTCTTCAAACCTTACTGATATTGCGCAACCAGCTGCCCGAGAAGGAGGAATCATAAGGTGAGTTGGTTAATAACTAGAGGGTGTCGAGTCTAATTCGTAGAAGGGACACTATAGTGACATCTTGTCGTGATGATACATTTATGCTACTTTTTCACTCTGATTTCTTGCTGCAATGATTCCCACAATTCCTGTATGCCAGTGGACGTCTACACGCCTGTACACACATATATACCACTGTAACAACACTAATTCATAGCACTTATGGATGAAACTCGCTCCATAATAACCCGAGTTAGAAAGACACTGGCACAGTTGCAGCTTTAAATGGTGACAGAGGTAGCTTCGTATGATCATTCAAGTTCTCACCCCTCTTTATACCAACAACCGACATTATTCTGTCCCTCAGCACTAGCAGTTGCCAATCCTTCAACCAGCGCCCGCAACTGAAGAGGACTTCCACTTTCGAAACCAAATTCTGAATATTTGCCAGCTGAGTCTCACTCCAAGCGGTGTTCTCCTCCAGTATCGCACCTGGCCGCCATCTACACTGACCGGAAAGGGGTAACCTGCTCCTCAGCATACGTTCGTTTGCAACTATCTATATGACATCCTTGGGCCTTTGACGTTCCATTCCAGAAGGCTGTGGCCAGCGTTTACGCCTTTAGACTGGAGCTACAGGACGAGTAAATAAAGCGCCACACGAAGCCACTCGAGCGTGAATTTGAGCATGAACCACATGGTTCGCACCCTGTCCCACCTCCAAGTGGGGCCCCAGTCTCCGACCCATCAAGAAACTTCACTGATTCTCACTCTTCCTGTCGAACTTTTGGCCAGGATATTCCTGTTTTGTGTCCCAATGTCCTTTGAGAAACTCAGTTCGGACTTATGGTGGATAGGCTTGAGGTGAGGTGTCTTGCTTCCATTGCAGTACGAACCCCCAAGTCTAAACCATTATGCTCAGTCACGTTTGCCAACGCTGGCGACATATCGCGTTAACAACACCGGGACTTTGGGCAAGCATAGTCTTTTCACGACCAAAATGGACGTCCGAAATGCTTACCCGAGCACGACAAGCACCCTTGATTCTGCGCGCTAATCTCGAACAGCAGTCCTCCGAGAAAGTGGTGCCGATTATCACCCATAATATCTCTCGATTGCGCATTCTTGAACTTACAGCTTCACGGTCCACTCTTACGGAGCTGTTAAAGGACTTGGAAGCCGAAGCTCCAGCTTTGGAATCTCTCAGTATTGCTACGGGGCAAACATATGTTCCAATCGCCGGCTTCCAGATACCAGATACAATCTTGCCACCAGGCTCTCGCAATATAATGCTTTGGCATTTGAAACTATCTGGTTGCGCTTTTGCGTGGGACTCACCAAGGTATCTGCAGTTGACGAAGTTGGAACTCCATCGCATCAGCGAAAGACAGAGGCTCAGCCTCCCTGAATTCCTCAGATTCCTTCCCCTTATCCCGCGATTATCAGATCTCGTTCTTGTCGATTCACTCCCGAGTGCTGCAGAAGGGGCCCTGGTCAACTTACCCCACCTCACTACTCTGGTGGTCGAGGACCAAAAGGATCGGCTCCTTTGTTTCCTAAGCCACATCACCTTCCCAGATACCGTTCTCCCGCAACTCAGTCTGCGTATGCCACCGGAATGGCCCACGCACTACAACTTCTATCAGACCCTGCGCAAATCTTACCCAAAGAGAATTAAACATCGAAATCTTACATTCTCATTGACGTGTTTGGACGAAAAATTGTCCTTTTCCCTGATAAAGGAATCGGGCAGACCTATTGTCTCTTTCTCCATTTCCGGGAAATTGGTTCGCTCCCGGTTCAGTTGGAGTTTCGCCAAGCTTGTTACCATCTTCTCTTCGTGTCATATCAAGACACTCATTCTAGGAGCAAGCACCACTGTTATTCCAACTATATTCGACTCCCAACTATGGAACCAGGCCCTCCTCAGCGCCGAAATGAGCTATTGGGAGCCTCTTAACGCCCTTGAAGGCGTCGAGACGCTGTACATCCTGGACCATCCCCCAGTGATGTTCCTCGAATGCCTCCTGGAGCGCGCCATGAATTGCATTGGCGTCTGCATACGTTGGTCCACGACCCATGTTGGATCCGATGGACGAGGAAGACAACTCCTACCCGAGCTTAAACATCTAGGCCTATCGGGTGTTAACTTCTCAAGGCCTGTCGATACAAACTGCCCGACAGTTTACGAGGTTATAATTTCATATCTCTGGGCCCGCAAAAGGTTTGGGAGTCCACTCACCTCAGCTCACCTTGGACCTAGTTGCACCAATATCTATCGCGAGGATTTGGCGCTGTTGGAGTACATGATGGACGTCACCATCAGTCTGGACTCGGACTACTTGAAGGAAACACTTCCAACTGCCAGGCTACCCCTCGATTTCGAAAACGACCCACAAGCCACAGCAATCTCTGTGTTCACTGAGCTTCGAACCTTGCTGATATTGCATGATCGAACATATTTATAGCGTATAATAGGGATATTGCAGTGCTAGGTAAACGGTCGGATATTGACTGTTTCAAGGATGTCCTTAATATTCTCACTTTGATTTTCACTCTGGTTTGCCCAATGACTCCAGCGGCTGGATTTTGCAGTTTGCATATCCTGCTTCAGGGGTGACTCGAGCGACTCGGGGACCTTTAGTATTATCTTAGTGTCGGATGAACGTTCGAATGTCGACGTTTTGGCCTGCACTTATTATAAGGGATGTATCATTTGGTTTGCAGAGGACATCGACACATGCAGGACTTCCACAACACAACAGAATACCACTCGCAGCACGCTGGAGAGTTCCTGAAGCTTGAGAAGGCTGATCAATTCAAAAATAAGAGCAATCGGAGATAGATCCATCATACCTACCTCGAGCATGGACCGGTATCATATGGAGTTATAATCCACTTGTGGTAATTCTTCCTTTTATAAGTCCCTGCTGGTCTGTAATTTTGCTCCTTCCCTTTGATCCTCTCCTTCCCCATCCCTCAACGATTTCGCGACACGGCTAAAGCCAAGTTAACGTCTATCCTGTCCACTAAGAAAGGCACCAGTGACATAATGAAATCAACACGTCACACCCGCTATATCAAAAGGTTCCTCGGCGCAATTGCGGTCTTTGGGCTTTGGGGTGCGTGGGCTACAGCAACCTCTGCCTTCTATTCTCACCCCTCTTCGTGCCAGGCCCTTCTATTTGCAACGCACAAACGACATTGTTCATCCCCCTTCCAACGACTCCAGCGCCGTCCGCCGCCAATCCTACCCTCTCCGCAGACATTCTTGGAATCGATAATAGCCTTGATCGTACGACATGGGAGCTTCGTGGTGATGGTGGAACCGGTGCGTCTCCTTTGCAATGGAAAGATTTATGGGGCTAGAAACTTTCGATGATTAGCTCTGCTCGTCGAAGGCTCCAATTATGCGTCAATAGGAAATACGGCTTTCCAAGCTCAGTGTACCTTTGGGGCAGGTCAACCTGCTGCAGTTTGCAGTGGTTACCTTGTTGCCCCTACACCAACACAAGAGGGCCCTGGAACAGGTCCTCACCCAGGGAGTGTCATTGAACAAAATCCTAACCAACCAGATCTAGAAACTCCCCCGGTTCAGGCGGTGACTTGGACTGAACCAGTCTCATACGCGACAGTATTGGCAGGAACGACGGCGGATGGAATTATCATCATTGCAACGGTTCCTAATCCCAGCGGATCGCACGTCCCTACTACTTCGACGCAAGGTCCTAGTCCCACCGCGTCAACCCCGGCTTCGGCATCTAGTGGGGGTAATTCAAATCCTGGTCCGACTTCAGCTGCACAAACCACTGGTCTTGTCAATGGAGCGAGTCACATCGGAGTCGGATTGTTGGCGGCATTGGTGGTTGGATTTATGTTATCGTTGCCGTGATATGCGGGATACAAAATCGGTGTTGAACCTTGGTTCTCTCTTGTACTGTAGATGATTTATTTCACTTTGCCCGGTTTCTGGGCGCGCGTTGTTAGCCAATATGTAGTCTTACAGCGGATGTACGAACGGAGACTCTCACCAAAACTCCAGCCGTTTATTCACTAAACCTGCAGAATAAGAGATAGGAGAGGTAGCCTTCAAATATACCACCTCCTCCACTGCGCCCTCTCCCTAACAGTGTCTTCTATCCATCGGCCGTCAACTTTGGACTGGTGAGCTGTGCCGGTTCCAAACGTCGACTGTTTATCGTGTGGTCTGGCTTGTCGATGACTTCTACCAAGCCACGTCTATTCGACGAATATGGAGATGTCTTCGCTTCCGTGAGCAGGCGTCTGGGGGAGCGACGGTGGGTAGAATCCTGAGCTTGTGCACTCATGACTAGAAAGGCGAGCTGGTAAAAATAGATGATATGGAGGCTGCTATATGCACTTCAAATAGCGCAAGGAGAGGTCGAGAGATGAATAATCGTCGGTCGACTGACCAGGATGAAGGTCGCCGGGAGTCTGAAGAGGAATTCTGTCGAGGTTGAGAGCGACTTCCTCTTCTTCGTGGCGCGGGGTGGTCGGTAAAGCTCGGGGCGTCCAGGTTGGGCGACGCTCGGTGGGTCTAGGTGCAGACTTCACCAGCGAGATGAGAGAATAAGCATGGGGACCTTGGTACGAATTTTTGAGGGTGGTGGGGAACCTCAGGCTTGTCTTGGTTAGTGGTGGCGGAGTGTGAACGTTGTGAACCACGCCGTAACCACAGACAGACGCACTTTGGCACCAAGGAGGACAACATACCTCCTCGTCCACAACCAGGCTGGAAAATTAGCAGGAACATCAAGTGGATTGCTAGGAAGGCCGGGCGGATTTCTGGGGGGGAAATATCCAGTACGTTATCCAGTTGGACTCACAGCCACGCCGCGGCTGACAGCGCTAACAACCAGACTTCCACTACAACCTCAATCATCGTCCGAAACACTCGAGAGGCACTCTCAAAGGTTCTTCATATGTCGTGAACTCAAGTTCGTGGATCCGACCTTCAAGATCGTTCTTGCTGACGTCTTCGAATCTCCACGCACCTTGTCCAACTCCAGATCTCTCGAATCAAAACGGAAACCGCAATGTCACCCTGGTGATAACCTCCGACTTCAGAGGCTCCCCACAAACCTCTGATAAGTAGGTCCAACCAACAGTCAGGCGGACTCGCGCTGAGATCCGAGGCGTCATACAAACCGCAGACGACAGCTGATCAAAGGGGAAACGGCTTCCCGATATTTCCATGCCTCGACGATACCTACTCGCCGGCTGGTGAGAGGATATCTGAGGCTGGCATCTCAGTCTGGCTGAATTCCGAAAATTCGCTCTACCCAGGGACAAAGCGAGGAAAGGCTGGATCACTCTCGCAACATGAAAGTAAACAAGGAAAAATCTCGGTGAGTCTTGAGTCCACCTGTTCACCACGTTCTCGTTTTAGTATGAGGGTCCCAACCAGATAGACCCCGACTTGCAATGTTGGCACCTGGTGACCTCGTTGGTTATAATGGGAATGTGCTTACCGTTTGAGCGCAGTTCCAGCCAGAATCAGGTTTACTGGAATTATCCTATAATCTTGCATTCATCTTATGCTCGTCTCTGAGGATAAGATGCAGCTGGTGGCCATGGGTTCAAACCCATTTGAACGACCGTGACGTCGTGCGACGTGTGACAGTCGTCACACAACCTTCCCGTTTTGGGCAGGTCCGAGTGCTGGTGGAGGTCGACGCCTTGACAGCCTAGGGACAAAGTGGTGCTTTTTTAGAGGCTCCGTTAGATACGTTAGCTTGCTCACAGACAACGTGTGCCGTCCACACTGTTCCTCAAGAACCACTAAACAACCCCCTCCTCCCTACTACGAACTTCGACGATTCAATTCCTGGGGTGCTGCGTCAGTACCAAAACCCACCTTGGCTTCGACTTAATCCAGCGCTCGTCCCCTTCACACGCGCCAAGAGCAAGGTCCGGAGTAATCGGAATCGGCTAAACACCGACGAGAGGCCTAGTTTTCGATCGAGAGCGACAGTCCAGGAGGCTTGAAAAGAATCGAGGATGGCGAAGGTGTGTCAGTGGGAGCTGAGGGATAAATTTCATTCCAGCAGCAGCCGCACAAATATGCATGGAATGGAATGTTCCCTTTTCGTATTTCATCAGGTTCCCGGTGGATATCACTAATATGCCGTTTGGCAAACCACTAAAACGCCGCTACATGACCCAGCATCTACCATGCCCTTTTCGGAAGGTTGTAGCTCGGGACACCACTATACAACATCTCTCCTTCCGCCCACCCCCTTCCATCTTCCATCGCCCGCATCCTCTCCTCTCTCCCTGCCGGACCTTGTTCCCTGTGTCCAACCCCATCATATTATGGACACTCAAATGCCCGGGTTCAGTTATTTCCCCTCGACAGAACCCAATCCTCTCTGCGTCGTATTCCCTCCAAGACTGAGCAAGCACCGGATGCACTCCAGATCAGCTTCAGGATGGTCTCAAACATCAACCCAATTCGAAGTTATTTTACACCATGGTCGCTTTATGGAACCTCCCGCGCAAATCCAACAATCCGTGCTGGTCTCGCTACCCATAGTCGTGCCACGAAAGCGTTCATCCTCTCGCAATGGTGTGAAAAAGGATTGGTCGATGGTGAGCCTATCCTATGTCTAGACTCTCGAATCGTCTCCTTAATCAGTCCTTTAGCGGACGGTGTTTGAACACGAAAACGTGGACGAAGATATCGCAACTTTTGCACCCGTGAGCATTGTTCCGTTATTTCCTGAATCCGTATGTAATTCGCTTTTTCTTTTTCCAGAGTCCATCGGACGACACATCTTCGGATTCCGTGAGCAGGCGTCGTGACGCAAGTGAAGAAGCACACAGCCCGGGCCATGATCATCGACCTCAGGCTCATGCCGTCATGGAGGTAAGTTTCGTGAACCACCCTCCAGCCTCGTTGCTGACCCTTGGACTTCAGAAGTTGCGTCGTCTTGGACATTCCCTTTTGCATAAGAAGTGATTTCTTCGTTCGCCTGCAAGTTGTACGATCGTTATGATGGCCACCTATTTACCCGGAATTTCCTTTTCCTCCCATATGTTATTCGAGCCACCACCTTCCAAGGGCACTCTTTTGTATCATACGCGCAGCTAACTTCTCGTTCCTTGTATTGCTTTATACTCGTTATGTCGATGATAATTGCAGGCCCGACGAACCTTTCCTGGTGAGTGATATTCGGAATCCTATGTTCTGCGTGATCTAACTCATTCCGCTTTCGTTGTTAGCAGACCATATTGTTCCGAATTCGGGATGGCTGTTGTCAGGAAGGCGTCAATTATGGGCTTGACTATCGGATTCCTCACGTTATCAGTATACTTGCGAAATCGTATAATTTTCCTGGTCAATGACTATGACTATCCTTGAAGATTTCAGATAATACATAGATGGCAGTAAAATCGTGCGCGACACCTTTCACTTGCGACACCACCAGATTTACGATGTCAAAGTACAATCAAAGTAGCATGCTGTAACTGTTCAGCACTTGACACCTCTTTCGTCCCACACCAACTTACTGGCCAGGACCTGCGTACAGTACGTTACGAACCTGAACTGACCATATTGGTCAACCTTGTGGGAAAACTACCAAATCAGGGCGTAATCATGGCCGTTATATTGATTGATAACCGGAGCAGAATCGAGGTGGAGGTTCCAATCCGACATCAGCGTCAACTCTTGACATATGCATCTTCATACTCAATCTGGGAGTACCACTGCTTCCATCTCTCGAGGCACTCTCGAGGCTCAGGGAGGTTATAAACGCGCGGTGAGATGCACGATATCATCGCTTCTTGGCGATAGAGAATGTAGCCACTATTAAATCCGAACCCTCTGCGGCACTGAACGTTCCAACCACATCTAGTCCTCCCGTCAAAGTCGGAATTACATAGGTTGGTGAGTACGTTGAGACTTGTACGTACTTTCGGTGGCAGGCGCCAGGGAGGACGCTGATCTAGTCTAAAATGCAGCGTCTGAATCGTGTGTTTAAGGCGACCACATCGAGCACAAAAATAGACTCGCGATCGAGGCCTTTTAATCAAGGCCTGGCATCATGCCAAATAGTGTAATGTTGAACCGAAGCCGCATCGCAAAGAAATGGGCCCTGACTTAATAACTCATCAGATGAATTTTCATAAACGGATCAGGCCGAGTGATCATGCATTATGAAGGCTTTTCTTCGCTTTTTGCACGCGTTCCGACCTGACAACGCCCCTCGACAAGATTTGCTGATCTACCGTACGCGAGTGAGCCAACTGTGCTCCTCGGTGCTTCCAGCTTCCGGGTTGCCGTCCAGATACACTACGTGGACGTCGTGACGGCTTGATTTGTTGTGTACGACGTCCGAAACCAGCGAGGTTTGCACATTGGTTCGTAAATCTTCCGCAGGCGGTCTCCCCAAAAAT
>ML208490.1:0-59028 GCA_004369065.1 Pluteus cervinus
TGCCACTGGTCTCGATGTTGCGGTCACTGAGCTCGATATCGTCGGTGCCCAGAGCAACGACTACACCGCTGTCGTCCGTGCCTGCCTCAATCAACCCCGCTGCGTTTCCATCACCTCCTGGGGTATCAGCGACACTGTACGTCTTCCCTTTCCCTCGAAGGGCACAAGCTCATTATATCCTCTAGAACTCGTGGCGCGCCAGCAGCAGCCCCCTCCTCTGGGACACTTCATACAGACCCAAGGCTGCCTACAATGCCGTCATCAGTGCTTTGGCGTAAACAAAGTTGGATCGCATATATCTTCAGGCTTCTTGTTCACGGATGTGACTAAATTTATGAATATGATCAAACTTATCACCTCATCGACCCCTGACAGTTCAGGAGGAGAAGGACACCACATTGAAATTGGCCTCTTGAGGACCAACTCGCACCTTTAAAGGACGATGCCAGATCGATGGCTGGCTTTGGGGTTGTGGTACAGTGTCCCTTCATGCACGAGCAAGACCGTCGTATCTGAGCTTGGAGACCCCACTGGCAATTGCTATCCTGGTCAGCTTTGGCTTTGAGCGCCGAATAGACACCACTGACGGAATGCAGACACATTACGAACGAAAATGCACATCTGGTCTAAAGCTACGGGCGCGACCCCCTTCCGTCAAGAGTTACAGGCAGCACTCACTGCCCGTGCGCCTTAGTACTTAGTACTTAGATCTTAGACTCTAGTGCACGTTAATCTCCAAAAAAGGACGTGTCGGAGGCGTGGGAAGCCAACTCTGTTCGCAGATTATTCGACACCGCCCTCGAGCTTCCTACTGTACTCCATGGAAAGTCGCAATCACGCGCCGACGTTCATCGCACATTCAAACGTCTACAATACTATCAACAAGTTATCAGGTATGTGCTCGGCATGTTGATTGGACCGATCCAAACCTTTCCAGCCCATAACGGTGACCACTTAAAATACTTGCGGGACAACAGGGCCCCTACTGCCTCGTTCGACTCTGCAGGCCGTTGCAACGAACTTCGGTGTCATGAAGAAACCAGAAAGGTAATCAAAGAGCATTTGACCTCATGGGTGGATGATGTGGCAGCAAAATCCAACTTGCAATGGATTCATGGGTCCGTTGGGGCTGGTACTTCAATCCGGTCTTGCAAAGTGGATCGCAGAACATTGCGAGAAGAAGCACCAGCTTGCGGCTAGCTTCCTCTTTTTCCGTGGTGACCAGGATACCAATCACACTGGCAAATTCATCCCACCATGTCCTACCAAACTGCGGTTTCCGAGGCTGTTCCCGGCGCTTCTGCTCATCAAGCTCATCGAGCATGACCCCACCATAATGGCTAAATCGTTTAAAACGCAATGGGAGAAGCTTGTGCTCGCCCCGCTTGCTTCCGCCAACCAGCCTGTACTCATCGTCATCGACGGAATTGATGAACTCGTCTCTGTCGGCGAACAAGTTGCTATGCTTCGGTGCATATGCGACGTGGCCCCAAGCCTTTCTTCCGGATCTGTCAGAATCCTTCTGTTTAGCCGGCCCGAGGCGCATATTCGGGAGGAAATTGACAAAATCAACTCGGACATTATCAACAGAATTGAATTAGGTGCCTCCGAAGAAGACGAGGCTGATGTGCGCACCTTTCTGGAGCTTTCATTTGCTCAGATTCGCAGACGATGTGTGTCACAGATACCCAGTCCCTGGCCACCACCAGCGATCCTCGATAAGCTCGTGGAGATGGCAGACCGTCAGTTCATCTATGCGACAATTCTCCTTGCCTTCGTCGACAACCAAAACGAAAGTCCTGTGACCAACTTAAATCTGGTTCTGCAGGGGCATTCCAGCACATTCAGGAATTTGGATCATCTCTATCTCACTATAATGAAGAAGGCTAGGGATGAAACACCTCGCGAGCGGGGACAATTGCTCCATGACTTACTTGCCACAGATTTCCTGCAGAAGACGTCTCTCATCCCAGTGCACTCGCCTTGTTTAGCGGTGTACTGGTCGATAGATCCTACTCTCGTTCAGATCATGTTCGGCAGGCTAGAGTCAGTCCTTTCATATGGCAAAGTTGGCGTCTTCGATGTGATAACTCTCCGACATCGGTCGTTTATCGATTTCACCTTGAACCCATCGCTACCCCATCCGTTTGTCATCAATCATGCCTCCTTCGCCACCGTTCTCCATAGGTTCAACAACCCAGAAGATCCAGGACTCATATCCTCCAATCCAGAAATAGGACGTGGGCTGTGGTGCAAGTATTTTCATTACTGGAAATACACTATGCCTACGCCGACGTCGATTGGGTTTGCTGCATTTTACTTGGCATCATGCCTTCGTTTGAAGCCATTGTGGCTGTGGCCACCGGAAGACCTTGCTAGTGGAGTGCGGTCCACGCTGGACATTCATCGGGAATTTATCGTTTGGATGCAGTCATGGGTCAGTAATCCTTTGACCCCTTTGGTGGTCCTAATCATCGTCAAACTTTCATCAGCCTTTCCTTTCTGGGTGGTTGGGATCTTTGCTGCCCATTGAATTGGTTGAGAACGCATGCTACGAGGTATTGTGTAGATTGCACGAGCCAACAGCCTTGAGGATTCAAGATCTCGTTTCCTCCAACAAATCGCCTCAAGAGTGCCGACTACTGCTGAACCAAGACTTTCCGTCACTTCGGTCCATTGTGACGTCTCGATAGTATGCATACACTTAAAAATTAATATTCCGACCATCTAACCTTTCGGAAGCGATGAACCTATTCAGCCTAAAGTACGCGCTTGGCTGGACTCCGGGAAGCGTGCAGAGCAGCCCACACATGGGTAGGCAATGTCACGAAACCTCAGTGCTATTCTTCTTCCGAATTAGGATCCAACGATATGCCCGATTCCTGTGGTATTTCAGCTGCTTCTTGTTCATCGGTTTGCCATACTATTATGTTCTCTATTTCCTGCAAACGTCGGAGTATACGTATGTGTGCAGAACTCCATCCATGAATGAGCTTTCCGATGGTATCGACCCTCCAGATATTCACGATGACCACTTCCCAAGTTTTCCCAAGCGCTTGCGCCGTTGGGCGAAGGTGTATTGGCGAAGGGAACAGACAATCTCCGTTGCTATATTTGTCTCCGTTCTGGTTCCATTTCTTGCTTGGCTCATCCACCGATTCCTGTAATAATTCTGCTTTTTGCATACGAAGGAAGTGGTGTACATATTCTGTGTACCCTGTGGATCGAGGACTGACCGTAATGTCGCGAACATATCAAAAAGAGCCCATATCAAAGTGCTAAGGAACGGATGCAACATGGGGCAACGGCATTATACCCTAGGTAGCATACGAGGAACCTGGAATGTTCTACTGAGCTCCCTGGATGCTTGAAGCAATTCCCAGTCCTTCTGACTCAACTTCTCTTGTACCATCATCTCTGCTTCAACCCTCGGCCATGGAGACCCAGTTGCAGCACATATAGTCCCGATTGTAGGAAGAGACCCATTAACAAAGTAGTCGCGAATATACTGTGTCGTGCATAGTGAGGGCATGGCGACAGAGCAATGCTGAAGTTCCCAGAGTCAGTCGAGCTGTTCAGCTACATTATAACTTAGCTTTACCCCGGGCGTGTCTTGAATTAGAACCATGGAATTCTTAAACCCCTTGGACATTTTCTGTGCACTGTAAAGAGGACCATGATCTCTGCGAGTTCTGCTAAGTCAAGGGAAACTTACGCCCATAATGGTGTCACAGGATCTGCAAGGATTCATTATGATCCTTTACGAGGGAACTAATGTGACCTTACCTGCAGTATTACCGATGAGCAAGATTGGGAAACTTGTATTTGCGACGAATGGTCCTAAAAATGCTACCAATGGATAGAGTGATGCATTGAAATGACAATCCACGTACCTTGGAAGTGTGTCCTCTTGAATTGTGGCCAGCCCCTGTTCACAATCACGTCTGTATTGCTGATACTGTATTGACGTTCCCAGCGTGATACTCACGAGCATCGAATGGCACCAACAGACCACCAACGTCCCCACTCTCGGGAGGACTTGGACATGTCATTATAATGTTTTCGCGAAAACTCTAAATCATTTGGCAGAGGTACTCCATCTGTACACGAAACGAAAACAACCCCTTCGTTGATCGAGGACGAGAATGATGGTTTAGAACCACAGTGACAACCAAACGTGGGTGTTTCAGATACTTGGTATATTGCAGTAGCATTTCCGTTCTCCAAATCGGCAAGACCTTGTGCCAATGTATGAAACTCGGCGTAAGGGCTATATAGAGAAAGGAAAACTGTTAACTTTAACCTGTCAAAGTCCACTTTTCCGTAGGATTTGTCGGTCACGACAGGCACTGGCTTTTTGGAGACTGAATCGTAGAGAGCTTGTAACCTTTGTTTGATCGATGCAGGACTTGAGGAGTAGAATGGGCAGCCACTGGGTCCAGCGGAATGACACCCATCGTAAAATGCCTGCATAGTCTTGTCAATATCTCTTAAATTATTGGACCAAAGGGCTATATGCGATGAGATTCGCCAAAGTTGCGACCGATGGACCTACAGGTAAAATAATTTTCGGCATCTACCACGCCGTCGATAATGAGGCGTTCGATCTTGTCCTTCATAGTCCATAACCCATCAATCCCAGAGCACATAGTCACAAGAGACCACGTACCGGAAAGATGGAGGCATAGGTTGCCCCTAAAACAGTCCCATATCTAGATAAATAAAAGTGAAAAAAGCTCAATTCACCGGCGACCTCGCCAAAAAGGAAATGAAAAACAACCACCCCGAAAAACACTTACGAGAAGCCCCAATACTGCAACTTACTCCTTCCATGTGCCTCTGTAATATGTAACATATCTCGAGCCGTATTTTCCGTATTGATATGCTTCATAAAATCTGAAGTACGCTCCGATGCGAGTTTTCCTAGGATTTGTGAACGTGCCCAGGCATGAACTGCACCAATCTCTTGACCCAAAGATCCGACGTCCGCTTCCCATATTTCGCGCTCTGCTTGAGTGAGGAAAGCTTCTCCTTTTGGCGTGGATCGCGCGATTCCTAAAAGAAAGATAGGTGATAATAAGACGACCAGGGTCTCTTCGGACTGACCTCGGGGGTCAAAGCCAACAATATCGAATTGTGAACCCAAAATCTTGACGGCGACGTCCCCAGATCGAACGATCATATCGACACCGCTAGCACCCGGTCCACCAGGATTAAGCAACACAGGTCCTCGGTACTCTGGAGAACTGATTGGGTACGTAGATGGAACTCTAACCAAGGCAATGGCGGCTTGTGAACCGTTCTCATTGGAATAATCCAAAGGGACCTGGCAATGTAAATCTCAATGAGAAACCATTCCAACCCGCGTAAACATCTTATTGGACGTACCAGTAAACGGGCACACTGGCGCATGGAATAACAATCATACCAAACCAGGTTTCTCGTCGGTGTGATCTACACATGCCCTATGAGTGGTGCCCACGGACCAGGTAAGGACCACGAAAAACAGTAACGTACCTTCTCCCAGATATATTCCCCTTCTGGACCAAACCCATTAACTAGAAGCGGTCTTTCGAATATGTACTGTTCTTCACTTAATCCCGAAATATTGGCACCCTCAGAGGCCAACACAGGCAACAGTGCAACACCAAACCCTGCTACAGCGCCCAAAGTCAAAGTCGTCTTCCAACTTCGTCCGCGGCGGTTCCTCATGGCCACGGCAAAGATGTAGGGTTGGTGGGAAGTGAACGAGCTGATGATGACTCTAGTTGATCAACTTGAACTAGAGAGTCCTGGTATTCTATTCAGCCGACTCCCAGGACGTCGCGACTTGACACCCGTACGCATGACGCACTTCGGAAATAGATGATAAGGAACCTGCGCCCGGTTTATGTCGGTGGTCCAGAGAATCCAGAGGGAGCTTCCAACATTTGTTGATTCAGATAGCAGAAGTAGAACGAGGATGGTGCGATGCCATCGACGGTGAACTCCTAGTAGAACCCACCGGGATGACGACTCGGATCCACAGAAATATAAACTTGAAGGTCCAGTCAAGGGCCCGGGGTAGATTGATCTTGTGAATAATCGTTCGTAAGTAGCTGCAAAAGTGAGAAGGTTCACCGTGCAACTACTTCACATAGCTGGACTGACTTGGACGCGTTTGAAAACGCAACAACCTCATGGCCGGCTGCACCCGCGGCCACCTTGGCTTCACTGGCCAGCGCTGACTCCTGAGGCTGGCACGGAGGGCGACCATGAAACCCCCAAGTTCACAGGCGCACGATTCTGTTGAGGTCAGCCTCCCGAGGCTAACCTATAAGTAGCACCTACTCAGGTCATCCAGAATCCCCAATAACTTCTGCTTCTCGTCACTGGGTTCTACAGCACAAGCAGTCCTGTACTCGGCCCTGAAACTTCAACATCTCCTCTTACAGTAATTATCTCAAACATTTTCGTCTCTCAAATCAGAGCCATCCTGATGAGCGAGGTTATATTTTGGCTTCAAGAACGTCGTGCATGGCGTCGGGACTCACAAAGGGGTTGACAAGACTTGGGAACCGTGGTATGTCTTTCTCTCTTGGAGTGATTGTACTGACCAATTGACATATTTTTGAACATTGACAGCAGGGGACCCCCGTCAAGATGGGTTCGACCATAAACGTGATCAGCAACGCTACAGCACGCAACTGAAGAAAACGCGGATATTGCATTGACTTGGGACGGGTTAGTGGTCTGGCTAACATCCTCCTTGGTTTCAAATAGTACTAACCACGTTTCTTGTTCTTTGCGTTTTAAGGGTTCAAGCTGCCTGCACCTTTTCGAGCTCGCCGTCTTCGACCTCTCAAGGTTCATGTTTCGTCATCAAGGCTTTATTTCGACGCTGGCAAGACCTAGGATTGTGGTCAGCCGCGCTCCCGTATGCGAAGCTCGAGGGTTTTCATAGGCAAGAGCCAGCCGTCGCTTTCGACACTTCTCCCGACACGCTCAACCTGGCTCGTCATCTCAGCTCGATCGATTTCCTCAGTGCCCTTATGGGCCAAACTTACTATCGTAAATTTTCTACTCTGGTTCCGTATCTGTATCTGTTCTCTCAAACTGGCGACTCCTCCGATCCGGACAACGACTGCAAGAGATTCTCGAGTCTGGCCGTGCTCCCGGGTACTGAAGGCGATGAGCCTGCATGGGCTGCATCTAGCAAGATTTTGGACTGCCTCTCATTGCCTCTTCGACTGGACGAGCTTGTTCGAGGCTACACGCTCGTTGTTTGGGTTTTGGTTTCTTTCTGGCTTCTCATTGCGCTCGCACGTTCCTTTGTATCTGGATTTCTATTCTCTCAAGTTGGCTTCGACGATTTGCATACAGACAAAGAAGAGCAGGAGGGTTTCGCTGCCAGTTATGTCCTGACGGTATGGATGTGCACCCGGATAGGATTCTAGCTTCATGAAGACACGACGAAATACTATCTTCAGGGAACACTCGGAAATTTTTACATAAAACCAAGAAAAACCTGGAAAATCGAAAAAAGAGGTTCAAATTACAAGATCATCCCTTTGCCTACAAGATGCATTTCGGCTAGGAGTTTGTAAATCATCGATTAGTTGGGTGGGGGTAGGTGGTTGGCTGCTTGTTCGAGCAGCCAGCCATGACGACCCACTATTCCATTCGACCGATTGACTCATGTGCATGAAGCTTCAAGTTTCACAAGTTCTCGAATTTGATCTCGTCTTGAATTAGGATTCAACGATATATTCGATTCTTCTAGCACTTCAGCTGCTTCGTGTCCATTGGACCATTGTTTTGCCATGCTACTCCGTTCTCTATTTTCTCCAGATATCAGAGTATACTGTACCCATGTCTGCAGGTCCCGTCTGTGAATCAGTTTTCAGATCACAATCTTTCCTATGACCACTTCCCATGTTTGCTCGTGCGGTTGCGCCACCGGGCGAAAGTGTATCGGCAAGTAGAGTACACGATAACGGTTGCTATCCTTGGTTCTGTTCTAGTTTCATCCCTCGCTTGGATCATCCACCGCTGCTTGTGGTCTTATTGATGTGCAGAATATATCTTGTCGATAGCCTTTAAACAGCCTGCAGCTGACTGCACCATCGTGGAATGTTCAGGCAAATATCGCGGGAGAAGTCCGTAAGGACCGTTCATAATTCCGACAGTGTCAAAGCCGGATACAAACACACTGAGCGAAACAAATCCGTGGTCCCGCAGTAGCGATTTGGCTTCACAGCCCGTGTAATACTCGAGGAACCTCGAATGTTCGGCTGAGCTCTCTGGTCGCTTGAAGCAATTCCTGGTCCTTCTCGCTCAGATTTTCTTCCACCATCATCTCTGCTTCGATTCTTGGCCAGGGTGACCCAGTTGCAGCGCAGATAGTTCCGATTGTAGGAACGGACCCATCGACGAAGTAGTCCCGGATGTACTGTGTGGTGCACAACGATGGCATGGAGATAGAGCAGTGCTATTATCAAATCAGTAAGGGCATTGGGATCGACTGTAAGCTAGGCTTTACCCCGGGCGTGTCTTGGGTCAGGACCATTGAGTTCTTAAACCCTTTAGACATCTTCTGGGCGCTAAAAATAGTAAAAATACGATCTGTACGAGTTCTACCAAGTCGGGGGAGAACTTACGCCCATAAGGGTGTTACAGGATCTACAAAGTTTCAATTACCATCCCTTTGCGAGAGGAAGTCGAAGTTACCTGCAGTGTTGCCGATGAGCAAAATGGGGAAACTTGTATTTGCGACAAACGGTCCTGTGCGTCAAGCTCGCAGTCTAGGAAATCCTGTGCCGAAAATGAGAGTCGACATACCTTGGAAATGCGTTTTTGTGAATTGGGGCCAACCCCTGTATAGAACAAGGTCAGTGGATTGCAGAGATCGGTTTCCTAACTTCGCACTCACGAGCATCGGATGGCAGTAGTAGACCACTGCCCTCCCCATTCAGAGGACCTGGACATCTCGCTGTGATGCTTCAGCGAATACTCTAAATCGCTTGGAACAGGTTTTCCATCAGTACATGCGACGAACATATACCCTTCATCAACCGAAGTTGAAAGCAGTGGTTCAGTACCGCAGCTACATCCAAAGGTAGGTGTTTCGGACATCTGATAGATCGCCGTGGCGTTTCCGTTCCTGAGATCGGCAAGAGCTTGTGCCAATGGATGGAATTGGGTATAAGGCTTATACAATACCCTAAAGACTGTGGCCTTCAACCTATCGAGGTCCAGCGTCCCGTAGGATTTATCTGTCACAACCGTGAATGGATTCTTGTGGACTGAATCGTAGAGAGCTGAAAGCTTTTGTGCGATCAATCCGGGACCAGGAGCATAGAACGGACAGCCCTCCGGACCGGCGGAATAACACCCATCATAGAATGCTTGCATGGTCTTGTCAGTATCCAGTAAGTTATTGGACCAGAGGGCTATATGCAATCAAAATCATCGTATGGTGTATCCAGGAGGTGAACCTACTCGCGAAGTAGTTTTCCGCGTCTGCCACACCGTCAATAATGAGCCGCTCAACTTTGTCCTTCAGGGTTCGTCAGTTACATACCATTCCGAAATGAACGATCGCCAGAAGCTACTTACAGGGAGGATGGAGGCATATGTTGCCCCGAGAATAGATCCATATCTAGAAGGTTGAAAACCGTTGATAGGAATACCACTAAAAAACTTGAAGCAACTTACGAAAATCCCCAATATAGCAACTTGCTCCTTCCATGTGCTTCCACGATGCGCAACATGTCTCTGGCCGTATTTTCTGTATTGATATGCTTCAAAAAGTCTGAAGTGCGCTCGGACGCTAGTTTTCCTATGATTTGCGAACGGGCCCAGGCATTAGCTACGTCGGCATCCCCTCCCTCAGGACCCAAACGGTCGGCATCGGCTTCAAAGATTTTTCGCTCAGCCTGAGCGAGGAAGGCCTCTCCCTTTGGCGTGGACCGAGCAATCCCTATGGGAGTGAAAATGACTATGATGATGAAGTCATTTTTCGGGCTCCAGGAGCTTACCTCGAGGGTCGAAACCAACAATATCGAATTGTGGACCTAAAATTTTGACGAACTGGTCCCCGTTCAAGTTAACCGCATCCACACCACTGCCACCTGGTCCGCCAGGGTTGAACAACACCGGTCCTCGATACTCTGGAGAACTAGTTGGGTACGTAGAAGGAATTCGAACTAAAGCAATCGCTGCTTGTAAACCACCCTCGTTGGAATAATCCAAAGGGACCTAGTCATTATCGTCCATATGAGAACGCATCGCATTTTCAGGGTTCGACCTACCAGCAGTCGGGCACACTGGCGCGCAGTGTAACAATCATACCAAACCAGGTTCTTCGTTGGAGTAATCTGGAAAGTTCGTTACATATAGAGTAGGCAGCCCCACACACGATGAGGTATACATACCTGCTCCCAGATATATTCCCCGCCTGGAGCAGGTCTATTGGTAACGCGCGGCCTTTCGAATACATATTGTTCTCCAGTTACCCCCGAAACGCCCTCAGAGGCTAACACGGGTAAGAGTGCAGCACTGAACGCTACTGCAACGCTGAAAGCCCTCCAACTTTGCCTTATCATCACGGCCGAAATGAGGATTGGTGGGAACTTGTGGGCGAAGTGACGACTCTAGAGTCATGGTATTTTATTGAGCCGACCGGGAAACTCCCATGATGGATGTTTGCATGACGACTTCGAAAATAGACAGAGATGATTTGCAAATGGGGAATGATAGTCAGTGCTTTGTATAATCCTGCGAGCAGACGTGACCACGATTGCCCGGTTTATGGTTCTAGGTATCGATAGAACAATATAGTTCCGTCAGGTGGACTTCATGGCAGAAACATCAACCACCTCTATATCTAGTCCCCCTTTGAAGTCGAAGGAGAAAATACCTCTTCCCACTCATCATGTATCCAGTACCTCAAGCTTGAGATGATAACGGGAATAACAAACGTTGAATGTAACACGCGGTAGGTTAAAACCACAAACCGATGACTGGATTGTATCTCGATAGTCACTTGAAATATTTGGTGGCATGGCTCTGCACTTTCAACCAGGCGTCGTCCAGTGTTTTGACGACCTCATCAGCTACAAGAATTAGTCCACTGCACAAGTAAAGAATACGGGCACTCACGCAGGGGCCCTTTCTCGAGGTCGATTAGGTTCTATAAGTAACAGTCAATCCTCTGCCAGAGAAATTTATTCGCTACTCACTTGTCTGATATGTGCCAAACTAGAAGCGCCGATCAATACAGCGTCTCCGTGTTCTCGTTTCATAAGGCTATGGTGGGAGATCCACCTTAAGGCAACTTCGGGCAAGGTCAAGTTGTGGTTCTCTGCGACGGCTCGGATCGGTGCTAGTGCTTCAAAGTAGGCTTCGTTCCAGTACCTTCAACCAGGTAAAGTGAGATTCCTCCGGTGTCGGAATATGTTAATGGATTTATCTTACCTGTTTCTGTAATTCTATGTTCAGTCAGCTCTCGTGGTATGGTCAGAAAAAGACTTGATCAGTAGCACACCTTTCCTTGGTTCCGGTTGGGATCAAATCGCGAACCAGCTTCGGGGTGGTCGTCGATACTAGAATACCTCCCAGTGAAGAAGCCGCCGCCCACTGTGATGTGGTGAGCAAGTTTCTATAAAAGACAGATTTAGAACGCTCCTTACATGGGTTAAATTCATAGAAACTGATCCCGAACTTCCTCAAGCATGGGAATAGTTCTGGTTCAACGCCGCGGTGGATTGCATTATATATGCCCTGATAAGCAGTCGGTTGAATCCAACCATTCCGTCGGCAAATCCCAACGATCTCTGCGACTTCCCAGCTACATTTTCCTCGTAGATATTTGATGTTTTTGTAGACGAAAAAAAAACCACGTACGCTGGGTAGTTGCTGATACCAAACCTATTGAAGTATCCTTCCTTATGTAGGTCATTCACGGTTTTCAGCGTGACTTCGTATGAAACTGTGCGATCTGGGGCATGCAGGTACCACATATCGATAGACCTGGGAGAAGATCAGCCTCACGGCATGACGCAAAAAAGTAAACTCACTCTGCATTGAGGGCTTGCAATGAACGTAGGAGGTGCTTTCGCAAGCCCTAGTAAAGGGTGAATAACCCCCTCGCCCATCAGCGTCGTCCAACTCACCTCGGGGGAATGATCAATCGGGTCTGTTGGGTGATTCTAAGCATAATTAGCACACCAACACTTCGGACACGCTTATCGACCTTACCTGGCGAGGAGCGAGTTTCGTCTCAAGTACTAATCCCTTCCCCCTCCAGTCGATTTTCCCAAGATACTCTTCGCTCGTTCCACCGGCATACACTCGTGCGGTATCGATCTATACCACATTCAATATTCTGGCGTTCAATCACGTTCTCGGGTGCATGCCTCTGTGAATCCATGAGAAAGGAACTCGTCCAAGATGGCCTCAACATCCTTCAGATCGTGGACGCGCGCTCCTTCCTTCCCCACCTCGCCGAACGTCATGGCACCCTACATAACCAGTCAGCGATTGGGCCAATAACAAGAAGTCCTGCTTACCATGACTACATTCAAAGCGCTCTTCTGCGGGGGCGACATGGCTGTACGAATTCGAAGTGCAGCTTACACTTCACAAGCAGCTTGAACTATATATAACGGGAGCTCTTGGACTAATTTTAGTGCAATCATCGGCTGGTGGCACATGATCAGGCCTCTGACTTCTGCTGAATCTTCGCTGATATGTCTAGAAGGAGGTGACTTAAAGCCAGTAAATCCTGACACACGGGTGAAGTCTTCCTCTCAAGCCTTGCTCAAAATCCAGGTATAGAAGTGACTGGAGAATAGGATGACAAGCAGAGCATAAGGTTGAACGTACTGTACGAGGGGTTTTCAGGAAGCCCTTGATTGCACCAAAAACGAACCGAATGTGAAATTGATATTTTTTGTCAAGCATGATCATATTCCCGAAGGTGTTCTTGGCTGAAATCTGGGCGGCGGCTAAACGACCAGGGAGTATGCCCAACTCAACGCTTGAAGACCTAACAACTCTGTCGCTTGGCCATGCACGGAGTAGTCTTCATCCGGGTCGTATTCCATCCATGAAAAAGACATCGATGGGGGCCTGTTTTCGCTCGTGCCGCTTCAGAGACTGTCGACTTTTTGTTGCCAGAAGCCAGCAGAGACGCGGTGGATGCAGATTCCAGAACGAATCGGAGGTTCCTGATTGGTCTTTTGCCACGTGACAAAACGAAATTCGGTCATCCCGAACTGAGCCCGTCCATTCTCGGACAGCCAGTGCGCAAAATGTCTCTTCTCCGATGTCTTTCTCGTCCCGTTTTTGCTGGCGCAAGACGGCAAATATCAACGACCGCAGCTACGCGGTCTGATGCTCTCTTTGTGGTACGTCCTAGTTGAATGGTTGCGAGGAATTTATCTCAACTCGCACAATAGCACCGCGACACTCCTTACAACAATACCAAGGTGAAGCCGATTCTCAGTGCTGGAGAAACCATTCAATGATGATAACTTCGTTGTGAAGATTGCCTTCGAATTTTCACCAGAAAACTTGAAGAAGGCACAACAAGTTATTGCACGTTATCCGCCTCAGTACAAAAAGGCTGCTGTCATTCCCCTTCTCGATCTCGGTCAGCGACAAAACAAGGGATGGACGAGCATCAGCGTGATGGACTACATTGCAAAGCTCTTGGAAATGACTCCAATGCGTGTGTACGAAGTGGCGACCTTCTATACTATGTTCAACCGGTACGTGCTGTTGGTCAACGTTATTATCAATCACCTACTTTTCTCAGGGAGCCAATTGGCCAACATTTTGTTCAAGTCTGCACAACAACACCTTGTATGTTGCGAGGTTCGACGGAGATTCTCGACACTGTTTGTTCGCATCTGGGTGGCATTCACGCGGGTCAAACGACTAAAGATGGTAAATTTACGGTAATCGAGGTGGAATGCCAGGGTGCTTGTAGCAATGCACCAATGTTGGTCGTAGGCGATGATTTCTACGTGAGTAGGGACCAATTTTCCTATCATTTCACTACTCAACATAGTAAAGGAGGACCTTACACCGGAGACCACCAAGAAAATTATCGACTCATTTGCACGCGGAGAGGTACCAAAGCCCGGCCCACAGAGTGGTCGACAGACCAGTGAAAATTCCGCGGGGTTGACTGCACTGACATCAAAAGTATGGATATTCCTTCTTCCCCTGACACAGTCTGTTGACGATCTTCACTTCTAGCCTTATGGTCCAGGGGAGTTCTGCCAGCCTGACTTCCAATAGATGTAGATACATAATGTTATTCCCTTTGATTCGTAGCCTGAGTAGTATTGGAAACGTAGGATTGCGATTTTGGCGTTTTCGAGGCTGAGTTGCTAAAAACAAAAACATGGAAAAAGTTCGCTGGAAGCAGGATTTGAACCTACGCGGTGAAACACCAAGTGATAAATTTGGACATTCAAATCACTCGCCTTAACGACTCGGCCATTCCAGCTTATTTCGCCAAACGAGACCTTGCTTACAATATAACCACAGCCAAACCCACCTGTTATGTCGTGTCCCAACGCGTCTTTCCACAACGCTCATCGCGTCGTTTCTACTATCCTCGCTGGTGCCCGCTCGCCATGTCCATCAGTGCTCAAGATGCAGTGTAATGCAAGTCTCTTCCGATGCTTCACTCAACGCTGACCACCCATTGCAGCAAGGCCATTCAGGAGATGGCACCCATGATTAACTTTGAGGATGATTTCCTCACAATCGTTGCTGCTGAGGAGGCAATACTTGCGTTTAACGCAGAGCGAAAGAAAGAAATCGAGGAGGCAACCTCTAAACTTGCAGGTGAGTCATTTCCCAGCGATTCGACCACACTTCCGTGTCATTGACCGCCCTCTTTCACATTGGGGTGAAGCCCGTAAGAAGGCCATGGAAGCGGCTCGGACGTCCTCTAAACGCCCTGCTAGCGTTCCTTCTGTAGAAGACCATGGAAAGAAATTGCATGCTCTCGAGACTGAGCATCTGGCAGCTGCTAAAGCTATCGGAAACCTTGAGGCCAGGATTGGTGCGAAGGAGGCCGAGCTTGCAGAATTGAGGGAAGAAGCCAAGAGACTAGAAGAACATGATCCTGCTATCGAGCACGAGCGAGAATTGGATGGTTCTACGTGCGTATTGCAACTCTTCGTCGCGAGATTTGTTAAGACCTCCAACGTGCCACAGGTTGAGGCTACAATTTTACAAGGGCCTAGGTTTCGATGCCATCCTCGACAAGGATAACCACATCGCGAAGATGCTAGTCCGTAAGTGCAGCCTACGCGTCAGCGAGAATCTGCTTTAACGAGCCATAGGAGGGTCGAACGATGTACATTCTGTAGATTTCAACACGGCAAAATCAGAAACCGAACTCACGCACGAGTTGTGGAGACTTTCATCGATATGACGCTTTCCACGTCATTAATGTATTGATATCATAGCCTATTAGTCGCTAATATTCTCAGGTAGAAGAGTTAATGCCAGATATCCGTATGAAATAACGATACAGCCAAAATCAGAACGAATTACAAGAAGGACCAACTCCGCAAATGCCAGTATATATGAATAAAATTAATTACGATTGAGATGTGAGCTATGCACAAGTTGAGCCGTTGGGTCTTTATCAATAAAGTGGCTACAGACCTTGATCATTTCCGGTTTAATCACCCAGAACTTTTTCTCTTTGCATCTTTCGCCGACTTCTCTCACTTTGGCTTCGATCGCGTTCTTCTTCACCTTGTGCGCACGGAGTTCGTGGTATATCGCATCAACGAGGAAGGTAATAGTTGGCGATTGCAGGTCAGTTATTCTGGAGAGTAAGAACTGGAGGTGGGCATCAGGGAATGGTGTCTTGGGAAGTAACGTAGGTTTCTTCGTTGAGGTTGAGGTTGAGGCCAAAGCCGGGTTTGAAACCACACGGTTTGGCAGTTGAGGAACGGCGAACACATTTTCGGAGGGTTGGGCAGGTTTCTTTTGACTTGCTCGTGAATCTTCGACACAAGTGGAAACAAAGGTGAATGGGTTGATGGGATATGGTGTATCTATCGCGACGTCAGTCAAGGTCGGGCAGACACTGAGAGGGACTAACCGTTGAAAAGCTGGATTCGGTACTGTTCAAAGGGCTCATAACTACATTGCCCAACTTTCGACTCCCAACAGGGTCCGCTCGCGAATGCCACTAAAGGAATGACCACTTTTCGCTTCTTCGTCGTTTTCTTTTCTCCGTCGTCGGCCTTTCGTTTCGGGGGTGGAGGAAGTGCACTGAAGTCTATGTCAGGCAGTGGCAAGTCGAAATCCGTCATAGAGATGTCCGGTTCCTCGTCGTCATCAACAAGCCAGCTGTCCACATCGGAGTCTGCTTCGTCTTCGGGATCGTCTTCTTCGCCGTCATCCACAACATCATCTGCCTCCCCTGCATCGACTTCCCATTCTTCACCACTGTCGTACCCATAATCAAATTCCAATGGGTCTCGAGCGAACGGTGTCCTCGGCCCTATGTGACGAGAACTTCGGGTCCAAGTGCCGTAGTAACCTGGACGAGCGTCTTGATGGAATATCAGGATCTTAGCCGGGAAGAGCTTGCGGTTGGTTAATTGACCCAGCAATGAACGGACACGAGAAATATCTCCTGTCACTTCGGCTTCCGAGAGTTGCGTCAACATGCTTCGGATCGAGATCGGGTTGTAGGACTTGTATGAAGGAGGCTTATGCTCCGGACGAGGGAGTCGCTTCTGGTCTGAAGGAAGAGGTAATGAGGATAGGACGTGGCGTATGTGATCTATGTTTTGTTGAGTTAGTGTGAATAGTTTGGCTGCTCGTGCTAAATACCAACCAGAAGGGGTCATTTGCTGAAGGGCTGCCACATCGACCGACTCAACATCTCGAGGTCCTCCAGCGGCTCTATCGTGCTGCTGTCTCACAAAATAGTTTGAGGGTGCTAAGACAGAGTCTTTCTTCAGGACAAATGGTTTGAAAATCTTCTCAAATTCTGACTGCGTGGTTGATGAAGTGCTCGCGATCAGGACGTTTGTAGGTGTCGATGGATTGGTTTTTGGCTTTGAAAAGAAGTTCGCCATCATGGATCGAGCTTTGTTCTGCGAATCCTTTTCCTTCTTCTCTTTCTCCGCTTTAGCTGCTTTCTTCTCTTGCCGTTCTTTTTCCTGCGGATTATCTTGAGTATAAGAGTAAGGCGGACTTAAATTGACAAACCTTGGCAGATTTCTCGGGGTCGATAGGTTTCTTGGGTCGTGCTTTAGCTGGGTCTACCTATAGATATAATGCAAATGAAGTTTTGATGTTTGCATTTGAAAATTACTTACTGCGTTGTCTTCGTTCGATTTCGCACTGCGTGCCTTCTTGGCAGGACTAGCTTCGCTGACATCATTTGTGAGGTCTACAATCTCTGTTTTTTGCTTTGGGTGTGGTTTGGCAGTTCCAATGATTGCCTCTTGCTCTGAGGGAGAAAGGGCCTGGAAAACAGCAGCAAGTGTTTTCTTGGCCTAGTTGTACGGGTGAGTATGGTCGACAGTTCATCTGGTTGATGAGCTCGCCGTACCTGTATCCGTTCGGTCAGTCTGCTCTCCGCCTTCTGACGAGAATTCTTCGGCAACCAGTCGTATTGACCCATTGGTACCTCCCATCTCCAAACACAGACGACGGCAGGGGGCTTTGTCCCATCGATACCATCCAATCCGTAGTTATTTCGTGTCACGACCTCTTTAATTGCAGTTTCCACTATGCTAAATGGTAGCATTGTTGCTGCAGGACTGTTACCATCGTCTTGTTCATCATCGTCCTGAGTTGGCATGAGTTCGTGGTGAATGTATTTAGTAAGCGCTGTCAGAATTTTGTCGCTGTAAACACGAGTGAGGGAACCAAAATTGCAACGAGGTGAAGAACTTACCTCTCGTGGGCAAGTTTCGCAATCAATGGCTTATACTCAGAAGGAAAAACCAACAGTGGCGGTTCACTCCTCTCAATTCGCTGTTCAAGCATTTCACGAAACGAAACGATTTCTGGGCGCGTCGTTAGCGGTTTTAGTGAACAGCTTCATATTTGCTGACCTTGCAACGACTCCGATTGCTTTTCAAACGATAGCGGCTTCTGCTTGAATATGACCTTTCCGTTCTTCAGCTCTGCAATTGCATCCGCCTTCGCTGCTGGGGATAGTCAACTATTCCACCCCGCTGGGGCAACGCGTCGCGCTCACCTGCACCAGAATTCTTCTTCACACCAAGAGGAGGCGCAGTTGATGACGTAGTGGACAAGCCATCCTGCGCTTTATCCTGCTTGGTATCCGACATTCTATGCAAGACGATAGGAAAGGAACGTGTGCAGGGTCTCGCGAGCGATGTGGTAGCAGGAGAAAAAGGCGTTGCAGCCCGTGGGACACAACAAACGCGACGTGACCGCAATCGCGTAACGCGTTCGTGACGTTCCAGTGAATTTGTGCTCTATCCAGCATGTCGTTCTTCAAACCACAAGGTGCAGCAAAACCAACCCAAAAGCTCACAGCAGATCCAGCACTACAGCCATGGGTTGAGAAGTAGTCAGTACATCCTTATTCTCTAGAGGTTCTCTTTTCACAATTTCACACAGTCGCCCGAAAACCATTGACGATGTTGCTGCACAGGAGTATACCGTTGCCGTCTTGCAGAAAACCTTAACTTCTACGAACGTATGTAAACCTGGTTCTTGAGCTCAATCTGGGACTCAGATCTTGTACAGCTTCCTCATATGCTCTTTTATGGACCCCCAGGGACAGGGAAAACGTCCACCATCCTTGCATTGGCCCGCCAACTCTTTGGGTCCGTTGCAAAGTTTCAATTTGACCCACAATCTCACACCTTGATAGGCCAGATAATTTCCGAAATCGCGTCCTCGAGTTGAACGCGTCGGACGAACGTGGTATTGCCATTGTTCGTGAAAAGGTCAAGAACTTTGCTCGACAGACGCCTCGAGCGCAGGTTGTGGGCTCTGACGGGAAGACTTACCCTTGTCCACCATATAAAATCATCATACTCGACGAAGCAGACTCCATGACACAAGACGCTCAAGGTGCCCTCCGGCGAATAATGGAAACCTACGCCAGAATTACACGGTTTTGTCTTGTCTGCAACTATGTAACCCGGTATGGCTAAACACTACATTCGCCCTTTGAGAATTCCTAATATCCTCTGCAGTATCATCGAACCTCTCGCATCCCGTTGCTCAAAGTTCCGCTTCACTCCCCTCGATACCACATCCTCCGCTGCACGTCTCGAATACATCACGCGAGCAGAAGGCATAAACGTAGATCAAGCCGTCATCGATGCTCTCATAAAAACATCTTCCGGCGACCTTCGGCGTGCTATCACTTACCTGCAATCCGCGTCCCGCCTCTCAGCTTCCTCAAACCCACCACTACCAATCACATCAAGAGATATCCAAGAAATAGCGGGGGTTGTCCCAGATGACGTTCTGAACAGTTTTGCAAGCGTATTGGGTATTGCTGTTGACGACGCTATGGACGTTGACGACATTGCAAAACGAGCGAACGGCTCCTTCGACCCAATTCGGAAGAAGGTGAAGGAGATCATTCGAGAAGGATACTCAGCATCCCAGATATTATCTCAAGTGAGCTATCTTCGTAACTCCAGCACAATCAATTAAAGGTTTCTTTAGTTGCATGACCTTGTGGTATCACACCCGACATTAAATGCGCGTCAGAAATCCCGTTGTGCCCTGGTTTTCGCAGAGGCAGATAAAGCCCTTTGTGATGGCGCAGACGAGGAATTATGGACACTGGAAGTTGGCCTACGAGTTAACAAGGCCATCTCTTAATACTTGCTTTTGGTTTTTGCAATTTGTAGTATCACATCAGTGTACGCGGTTGTAATCATGTCACTTTGGCACTTGAAATACAGTGTAGGATCTATGCATGATAAAGACACAACACATGATAGGCTTTGAGAGGTAAAACAGCGAAAGCAGGGACATGCTATAGGGAGATAGGTCCACCGACCAGAGCCTGTAACTGGCTCATCGGATGCCAGCGGTGGCTTTTTGGAGTGCACGCTTGATGGAGAGCTGTGCTTTTTTGAGTTCGTCAGCTGTCGAGTCTTCAATTTCCAGCTTCTCCAATGCACGCGCGAGCTCTGCCTCGACCTGGGCCTTGGCACCCCGCTTGAGCTTCATGCCGATTTCTGGTGAAGTAATAGTGCTTTCCACTGAATGGACATAAGCTTCCAGATCAGACTTGGCTTCATGACGAGCCGAAAATTCCTTATCGGCTTGCTTGTACTGTTCGGCGTCCTTGATCATCTGTTCGATCTCGGCGGAGGAAAGGCGTCCAACAGAGTTAGTAATGCCTAGTGGCAACTTAGAATGGTACTCAAAACATGCAATGGTGGGACGTACTGATAGATGCTTTGCGACCCGACGCGCGATCCTGAGCTGAGACCTTCAACAAACCGTTGGCATCAACCTCAAAGGTTGTGACAAGTTCGGCTTGTCCGCGAGGCATGGGAGGGATGCCGGTAAGCTCGAATTCACCCAAAAGACGATTATCGCGGCATTGTGTGCGTTCGCCCTCATAGCTGAAAATGTTCAGATAAGAGTTAGGGAAGCTTACACCCACAAGAATAGACTTACACGGGGAAAGTGACAGTGGTTTGGTTATCCTCGACGGTAGTGAAAACTCGGGACTTGTTTGTGGGGATAGGAGTGTTCCGAGGAACGACAACACCGAAGACATCACCTTGCATGGCAACACCGAGGGAGAGGGGAGCAACATCGAGCAAGAGCAGATCCTTGGTCTGTTCAGAGGTTTGACCAGTGAGGACGGCGGCTTGGACGGCGGCACCATAGGCAACGGCCTCATCGGGGTTGATGGACTTGTTGAGTTGGCGTCCACCGAAGTATTCAGAGACGAGGGCCTGAATTTTGGGGATACGTGTCGAACCACCAACAAGAACGATGTCGTCGACTTTCTCACGGGGCATCTTGGCATCCTTCAAGACCTTCTCGACAGGCTCGAGAGTGGACTTGAACAAGACGGCATTGATTTCCTCGAACCGAGCACGAGAAATATTAGCAGAGAAATCCTCTCCCTATATAGATCATCAGGACTGAAGCTACTCCTAAAATATGACAGAAAGCCTAACCTGGAACAGAGAGTCGACTTCCACGGTTGTTTGGGCAACGCTCGAGAGGGTACGCTTCGCACGCTCGCAAGCACTCCTCAAACGACGCAACGCACGAGCATCTTCAGAAATGTCGAGCTTGGTCTTCCGCTTGAACTCGTTCTTGAAATGATCCAAGAGAGCATTGTCGAAGTCCTCACCACCCAAATGGGTGTCACCTGCGGTAGCTTTAACGGCGAAGACACCACCACTGATGTTGAGGAGGGAAACATCGAAAGTTCCACCACCCAAATCGAAGATGAGGACATTCTTTTCGGCCTTGGATTGACGGTCTAGACCATAAGCAATAGCGGCAGCTGTTGGCTCGTTGATAATACGGAGGACATCGAGGCCAGAGATAGCGCCAGCGTCCTTCGTGGCCAAACGTTGTGAGTCGTTGAAGTAAGCTGGAACGCTATGACATTCTTAGAACACGAGCAGCCTCTCAGAGACTAAGTACTGACGTGATGACGGCCTTTTTAACAGTCTTCCCGAGTTTGGCCTCGGAGATTTCCTTCATCTTGGTGAGAACCATGGATGAGATTTCTTGGGGACTGAAGGTCTTGTCCTCCCCGAGATACTGGACCTTGATGAGGGGAGACCCTTCCTTCTCCACGACCTCGAAAGGCCAGTGTGTCATATCCTGATAACCGCATAGATGAGATACAACCTGGGTAGATGGTAGATTATCACACCTTCTTGACATCAGGATCACTGTTGGAGGAAATTAGAGCCATTGGAGCCGCATATAAAGGGTTACTTACTCAAATCGGCGACCGATCAGGCGCTTAGCGTCAAAGACGGTGTTGCGGGGGTTCATGGCGGCCTGGTTTTTAGCAGCATCACCGATCAAACGCTCCTCCGCAGAGAAAGCGACGTAGGATGGCGTGGTTCGGTTACCCTCTAAAATCGCAGAGTTTATCTTGATACCTGAAGAAGGCATCTTTCTACGTACGGTCATTGGCGATGATCTCTACACGGTCATTCTGCCAGACACCGACACATCTTAAAAAATTACCCGCCCATCGTCAGCTGGCAAATTCTCCATAATTACGAAGAAAAGACATACGAGTAAGTGGTGCCAAGATCAATACCGACGGCGCCATCGAACAGGTCGTCCATGTTTCGTATAGAGAAGAGGGAGAAGGAAGAGGATGGGTGATGGTGGGGCGAGCCTGAGCAGGAAAAAAATCGATGGGTGATGTAAGCACGCAAATTTAGAAAAGTTGCACAGCCACTGCCTGTCGTCTGCATGTCCTCCCTTCAACCGTCCCTCCGACCATGGCTGGCTGCAGCCGCTCGGTCTTCAGGTAAATGCTTCAAAAGAACCTCGAACCGGTATGCTGCCCGCCAGCTATCGACGCTTCCACAACCAGAACGGCTAGAAACGCCGAAAGACTGGACACAGTTCCAGATGAACCGAGCGGAAATTATAACCTTGAGTGAGTCAATTGAAATGCATTATCCCTCGGAAGACAAGCTAATAACACGGATAGAGAACATTTTTTCACAACACGGGTCGACCCAGACCAAGGAAAACACCTTCCAACCTAGTCATGGTCTTCACAGGCCCCAGTCACGCGCAACGGCCTCTGCACTGTTGGCAGCGGGCGCACACTTTGGGCACTCGTCGACGCGTATGAACCCCAATTTCACACCATATGCCTATGGAACACGCGCGGGGATCACTGTCATAGACCTGGACCAAACACTACCCCTTCTCCGCCGAGCTGCGAACCTCGTTCGAGCCGTTGCCTACGCCAACGGCCAGATAGTCTTCATCGGCACACGACCGGACCTGCGACCCATCGTCGAAAAGGCTGCAGAACGGGTTGGAAAACAGGGTTATCATGTTGGTGAACGGTGGCTACCGGGCACGTTAACCAATAAGGTGCAGATGTACGGAAACGCGGTAGTAAAGGAAGAGAAAGTAACACCCGATCTCGTCATTCTCCTGAACCCCTTGGCCAACATGAACGCCATCCGGGAATGTGCTATCGAACACGTCCCAACAATAGGCATCATCGACTCAAACGCCGACCCTCGCATCGTCATGTATCCTATACCCGCCAATGACGAGAATACGCGAACAGCAGAACTAATTGCTGGAGTCCTGAGCATTGCAGGCCGCGAGGGAACTGCCCTACGACAAGCAGAAGACGAGCGACGAGCAGAGAAGCAGGCCAGGCAAGCGCCATTTCCACATCGGCGCTAATTCTATTCCCTGTATTCTCCCTATATAACTCCTAATAAATGCATTATGTCGCTTTCCGTACAGGCGTTCTTGGGAAATCGTGCCAGAATTCTGAGGGGCGGTCAGGTCAGAACCGCAGAAGACAAAGAGTACCTACGTTCTGCCTCCTCCAGGGCTCGCACGTTGCCTCCCAGCTTATTTATTGTCTCTACATACTCGTCCTCTTCAACGCTATCAAATACAATACCCCCGCCAGCTTGCAGATAGGCGACGCCGTTCTTGAAAGTCATGGTCCGAATTGCAATACAAGTATCCATCTCGTCCTCAGCAAAATCAAACCGCCCAACAGCTCCTGCATATACTCCTCGACGTTCTTTTTCTAGAGAGGATATTATCTCGATTGCTTTAATCTTGGGGGCACCCGATACTGTGCCCGCAGGGAAGATCGAACGGAAGGCGTCGAATCTGCAAAGATGAGTGCTTGAACAGACCGAATATAAACGAAATACCTTGACAAGCCCTCGCGAAGCGTTCCGGACACTTGCGAGGTGAGGTGAATGACATGGCTGAACTTTTCTACCCTCATGAGATGGTCAACCTTGACGGTCTTTGGATCGCAAACGCGATTGACATCGTTCCGTGCTAGATCAACCAACATGATGTGTTCTGCACGATCCTTCTCGGACGCCAATAGCTCAGCACCAAGTTTCTCGTCCTCTATCAACGAAGTGAGTATCAGAACTTTGGCTACAGTTGGATATAATCACCTTCAGGCGTCTTTCCCCTCTTGGTGGTGCCCGCGATGGCGTGGTTGAATACCACATTCTTCTGCACCTTGCAAAGAGTTTCCGGGCTTGCACCAACGATTTGTAGATCTCCGCAGTCGAGATAGAACATGTATGGACTGGGGTTTACTTGCCGTAGTTTCCGGTAGGCGTTGAAAGGATGTAGGTTGGTCGGCCTGGCTAACCGCTGAGAAGGGACAGCCTGGATGATATCACCAGCGATGATGTGTTCCTTGAGCTTGGTCACGAAGCCTTCATAGCCTTCCTTTCCGACATTCGATATCCCCTTATTCCCCAACACGATGGGCGGTTGGACAACTTCGGGCGTCACCGTGGAAAGCAAAACTTTAGCTAGCCTGCGAGCTTTTCCGACTGCGGTCTGATAGACAAACCCGAGGTTACCTGCCCCAGCACTTGGTGGTGAAAATACGTGCGAAACCACCTTGAGTGTCTGGAAGATGTGATCGTAAATGAGAAGTGTATCAACAATCATGAAGACTGCTTCCGGTATGGCTAATATATCCTTGAGTTCCGCGACAGTTTTGGGCTCGAAATGTTGGATGCAATCATAAGACACAAACCCGATGGCACCGCCCGTAAAAGTTGGTATTTCTGGTATTTTGATGTACTTGTGCAACGACAGCTCCTTCTGAAGCGCAACCATGGGATCTCCAGTGATCTCTTCATTAGGGCCCGTCTTGATTATTTTTATGGGATCTACACGCAGATAAGGAGGGTGTTCGCTGTTCAACTTGCAAGTTTCGACTTACCCGCGCCAATGAAGCTGTATCGGGCGACATTCTCCCCACCAAGCACAGATTCGAGAAGAAAACTGTACTTGGAGTCCTTGGCAATGCGAAGATAGGCAATGCACGGGGTGATGAGGTCTGCTGGCAGTTCGACGTACACTGGTACACAATTGCCTCGCTTCTCACGAACGATAAGCTGTTCGACCGTGGCAAGGGATGGGAAGGCGGGAAGTTTCTGTGGTGGGGGAACATGAGTCTAAGCAGACGTCGCTCCTGGAAGGTGTAAACGTAAACTTACGGATGCGTCCATCGTTGCAGGCGTGATGCAAAACAAAGGTCGGACAACTTCAATCACTCTGATTCCATGTTAGGAGGCGTGATCGGCAATCGGATGAGAATTTCTGCGGTCCCACTTTTAACAAAACGCCATTTCAACGTTTGAACACCCAAGATGATTACACCCCGCTTTACTTGCTCGCAGACCCCAGAATCCCTCATCGTCTCTGTATACTGCCCTTCAATCCGAGTACGCAATTTAATAGGGCTGATCACACAAAACAAACACCTAACCCGTCTCCCAAGAGTAGGCCGTGGATGTTGAAATTAATGTCGACGAAACTCTCTTCACGCTTCATATCAACCCTTATTTCCTGAGGTTGGATTTCTCACATCCAATTGTGGAGGACGACGCGTCGTCTGCGCGATACGACCCAAGCTCTGGGTACCTAACCGTCACACTGACAAAGGAAACTACGGGCCAGGACTTCCAGGATCTCGATCTTTTGGCTAAATTGCTGGCACCTCGAGAGAACCAGATGGGTTCTCCACTTATCGAGGTCGTATCAGCAGATGGATCATCACCTTTACCAGAGATGGCGGCCGTCTCAACTCCTGATGAAGAACTCGTGTCAATGACGCGACAACTCAACCTTGATGATGAAAGGCAACAAATTCTCCAAGGTAAACTACATTCCACGCCCTTGCCAATTAGGATACTCAAGGCCTTCGCGTAAGCTGCTGAGAACGACTGGCACCTTCCCCAGGATGCTCCAGAGCCACCTATCTCCCTGTCCGAACAAAAGACCTATGGTTTTCTGGGCATTCACTCAGGCTATTTCAGGCATGTTTCGCATACCGAAAACGAGGTGAATGAATTAGGCCCTGATGCTGAAACCTGCACTCTTTCGGAGCGTCGTCGCCGACGGGTCATGCACGAAAACGACAAATGGGACCCAGAGTACTATATGTGAGCCCCCCTGCTCCACTAAGTGTCAAAGACCGTCATTTATCCTTGCTTTTCACACCCTAGGGCGGACTTTGCGGATGATGAGAGAATACAAGAGCTTCTGCACTGGAAGCACCCCCATGTGTTGGATGTACAGCCGTTCAGTTATACCGAAAGCGAGAACATGGCAATGCTTCGCTTGCCTCGCAGGGAATGTACGTTCAGCACGCTCCACATCTAAGAACACAACCCTAGCTCTTCTGATATCTTCACAGACCTCGCCACTCCGTCACATACGCGGGGACTTTACTTGACACTTATTACGCTGCTATTCTCCTATGCGTACGAATGCCGCACCACTCAGTGCGACCCTACACCCGAAAGTTCGTGGACGTTGGGCAGCCTCACCCCCGCATTCTCTGCGCTTGACCCTCCAACCAGTTCTGTGCGGTCAACCGAAAAGTCTGAAAATCCGTTTACCAAAGACGAACTGATGGCTACGCTGGTCCCATCTTATCGACGAGCCCTAGCATTTCCTCTTTATCGATCGTTTGCATTGGCAGAGGTTTGTCAAAACGATGTCGCATGTTTCCTTGGTAAGGGTAAACGTTTAGTCGTCCGTTGCCTGCTGGAAATGAAAGACATCCTGGATCACCACGAAGTGTACTATGTGTACAGCAAAATATGGGTAGATGACTTCTGCGCCTGGGCCCAGGCCTGTGCAAGGTGGACCTTACCTGTTTTATCCCTCTCCACTTCTCTCGAACTAACCCTGTCACCTCGTTTCAGTGACGAAGACCTTATTTCCCTGGGGAAAAGACTAGCAGAACTCAGAGTGGAGAAGGAATCAATTGGCTGGGGTCTTGACGAACTCGAGGCAGCCACTCAGGGAGTTGAAGAACGGGAAGCTGACAGCGATGATGATGAGTCTAGCTAGCAACAGTATGATTGAGTATCCTATTTTTGCCTCCGTATCGTTTTAGTCACCAATGAACTCACCACCGTGACGATCCTTCCTTTCAGCAGGGTAGATCCATCAAAAGAAGAGAATTGGTTCTTGGAATTGATGAGACTTCCCATATCCAAATGGTAAATGAGGTCCCCAAATGGCAACCTCGATGTCCTTCGGTAGGTCCATTCCAGCCAAGAGCCGTAGGATTGCGATGGCAGTTTGTTACGTGGGCAACCCTATACCTCCTTCTGGAGGCGCATGGAATTACGGACCCGCCGAGTATGAAATTTCGCCTGCACTCCCTTGTGGTCAGTCGACCATCTCTTCTCACGCGCACGTCGAAGTGTTATCGGATCACTTGGATATATCCTATCAAATAACGATGGGACTAGAGTGCTCACAGAAGATATGGGTTCGGTTCGCGGTGATATCCCTTTTAGACGTGCTCATATGACGTCTGCGCAGCAAAAGTCGAATCATCCAAGGTAATTCCGAGTGGCTCCAAGCTGTATTTGAGACACGGCCTGCGCCCACATCGTGGAAATGTCAGCGCTAACTGAACATAGATCGCGAACAAACTTACGGCATAGGAAGGTTGTACAGCTTCGATTTCGTCATGTCTGCTCAATGTTCCAAACTTGCATGCCCAACTGCGGACAGACGGTAAGTTCGGCGAGAAACTTCAAATAACGGTGTGCTGATGCTGGAATTAGACGTTCCAGATTTTGATCATGCACCCGTCATCTGGAAGCTGTCTCGTCTTCTTGAAATCACCATATTCGTATACCAGAAATGACTAGCCATCACGGACACTACTTCGGAGAGCAACTCGTCCAATATTCACAAAAGACTCGCTCAGAAGGGTACAACTCAGTCATTGCGCCATGCTTTGATTTGTATCAGCCACGACGGTGCCGTTCCCTGGGCATCGACCCTATGCTTCGGTTCTCTGGAAGCTACGAAGGGCCAATGTACCCCCCGTAGAGGTAAGAGGGCTTACCTTCATGTCTCCGAAGACTACACTTCATCATCCACACCGTCATTCACGATGGTGGCCAATAGTGCGGCTATCGGTAGCATTCGCTACTCGAAGGAGAACACAATTCATAGGATAATTCCACGCTCGAGACAGGAAGTCCATTCAAATTGTTGCTTTCACACCTTTAGATGAGAAGCCAACGGCTGGCGGTAGCGCTGCCTGTCGAAGTAAGGATACTAGCTCCACACACCTCCGCCTATTTCGGCCTGCTCTTCCCAACAGCCTCGACCCCAGATTCCGCTTCCTCCGACCAGGACTAATGGGGTGTGTGGGCTGATTGATCAGCGCATGTGGTCGATGTCACCACGAAGTCTCCTAAATTGCTGTGGAAATTGTGGAGTGATTGCATTCGAGTACTGTGTCAATGGCGTGGTGACCAAAGTAATATATTACTGCAATCTTTTGTTATACCGATAGAAACCGGGCTGAATGTGGTGGAGGGGGCTTGCAGACGTCGAAGTTGATTTCTCGGGTGGTTAAGAGTTTGAGCATGGCCCATCTAAAGGCAATATGAACCACGCGCTGCTTCAGAAGATTAGACAATACAGTATGCGCTAACAATCCATCAACGGCTTCAACGGGTGTTGCAACCGGCGGCCCCGCCTGTTTCTGGCCGAGTGTCACGCTTACCCAAATGGTTTAGCTTTTGGATCTCCAACAACTCCTGTGATAATAAAATCACCTTGGTCTCGAGAAGGGATATTCAGAAGCCGAGCCTGCCACGGCCGCGTCGCTTGTTCGCCGAACTCAATCAACGTTAGACAAGAGATGAATAGCCGTTTGTGAGCAGCAGGAGGCAGCAGGTCGATATTAATATTGTAATGCTGTAAGGGTGATACACAAAAAGCTCCATCGACGTACCACTGCATTCTACCCTGTATCTAGAATGTGGAGTATCACCGCGGCGCCAGCAGTTGAAATGTTCCTACCTTGATTGTTCTACGAAGTCCTCAGCATCCCATCTAGAGCATAGCAGATAAAGCGGCAGTGATTATGCAAATGCGGAATCCGGACCAGAAGTTCGCACTTGGCGGTGACCAGAGGATTGGTCAAATGAAGCACTATATGAGTGGCTGCCCGTCGATAGAAGAACGGACTCCGAGCTCGCCGCCTCACGCGTAGAATGCAGGTGTTTGTATGGAACGACCTCCTCTCGTTCTGTTAATAGTAAGTGCGCGTTGGCCATGGGCGGGGTATCAAATTGCCGTACCATGCGACCGGGAGTATCTGGCGATCGATCTTCCATATCTAAGCAAAGACCTCAACCAAGAATGACAACATCCCCGATATTGATCACTGTAGTCATGGAAAATCAATTGAGATTCGCGATTCTGGTACCCATAAGTACTAGTAAGTTTTTTCCTTTTCTCTTGAAGGTTGCCCAGTCAATTCAAACTGAACTTGGTTCAAAACCTGCTGTAAGGCTAGAAACGAGATTGGGGGGATCTCCTTTTGACCATAAATATTTTGGCGATGGAAGGACCCTCAACCCTGAAACTATTATCAGATGGTGAACGACATCATCATGATCCAAGTGCCTAATAAAGGTTGGTGACGTTCTCCAGGATCGAATTGAACGCCACGATCCTGGTTCAAGCTTTCAAGATCGAGGGCTCAGGGAAAAACTCACCAAAACAACAGAACGTGTGGCGACAACCTTTTGATTTGAACATTGGGCTCGCTTGGGCTCGCACTATGACAGCGAAGTTTCCGTGTCAATTGCTCGCAATCCATGTGCTTTGCACCCGATGGGTGATACTGTAATCCTGGTAAGTCAAGTTGTTCTGATCGTCCTCGTCCTCGGTACAGACACTCCGCAATCAAACCCCGTCTTCCCGAATGACAATCACTGGATCCACATACAAACACTGCTCAAGAATTGTACCCTTCAATTCCCTTCAAAAGGTCTTGAGGAAGTGTGGTTGGTACCCCATGTGGACTCCGGTCGGCGATATACATCAGGACGACTGATGACGATCGCGGTCTAAGTTCGTGACACCCGAGATCCAGACGTTATCTAATCTGGGTTCTTGCGTAGTCCAGGATTGCCGAGCCACCTCGCATGACCCCAGTGGACAGGCAGCCGCCTCTCAAGAGGCTTTGTATATTGCTATGCTAAAAAGCGGCTTCAGATTTCGAACGAGGAAAATTACCCGGAACCACCGACTTCGGGACGAGTACATAGGCCTCAGGCAGACTTTTGTCTCGTCCACGTGTTCGCCACAAAGGAATGGATCGACCATCGAGGACCCTCTTCAAGTAAGTCCGTCGAGCACTACTAATCGAACTTAAAAACTAACATTGCTTTTAACCCAGCTCACTACCCCATTCCAGCTGGAAGGAGCCCTTGTAACAGTCTCGTCCAGATAACCCAAGTGTTGATATCATCGACAACCTAGTCGCAGTTAATTTTACAAGAGTTAGTCCTGCGATCGATCTCATGGCCAGAGGGTTGATGGTGCATGTATGCTGCAAGGTGATTTCTGTGAGTCTATTTGTATGGGCTCTCAAGCGACGCACGCGCAGCCTCTCTGGGCGCCCTGGGGCCCCAACAGGGATTGACATTCTGGAGGCAATTAATTCATTTCATTACCTGGAAGGCCGGACCGCTTGTCAGCTCCGCTCCTCCGGTGCGCCAGTATTTAGGTTTCGTATTCCTGGTCCGCGATAAGGGTGCTAACGAGGGTCGTCGAGCCTTCAACGGAGCTTCAACAAAGGGCTCGTTGGTTCCGCTTCCTTATTCTTCAGCGTCGTCCCTTCAAGCCCGTGATCACGAAAGGGAACGTCATACCAACACGGCCGTATACACTAACATAAGCCCAGGGCGTAACTTTGACAAACATCCCAACTTGGTTCTAGTTCGACAGATTGGCACCAAAGGACTGTTTCTTGCCGATCCGGAAACCTTCTACATATTTCCACTCCGAGGGGATTGCTGTGACCCAAACAACTTCGCGTTCACTGCAGGTTCGATACGCCCAACGCGTGCGCGTCGGTCCGAAGTTCAACCGCTTGTTGAAACTCGAAATAGCCATGGCACGCGTCCTAAGCACGTCCATATCAGCTCGCGATCGACAAAATTGAAACGTTCGATTTCGGTCGCCTCTCGTTGGGTGGTTATGAAGTCTGTGGCGAAATCGACTAGCACCAAGGGTCATCGGTCACCTCGCTGCAAGGACTCCGGGGGATTCGTTTCGGACTCCTTCGAACCTGCAACTGTATTTGAAGGGTCTCGGAGTTGACAACCTGCGTCATCCCCCGTGTCAGTGCTCATCTCGAGGATTGCTATTCGGATGCCAACCGCTGCTGTCTTCCTTTCCATCGTACACGCACTGTATCAATGGAGTGACCTTCAGCATCGTGGTAAGCTTCATTGTTCTAGGTTTCTATTCGCTAATTGAACAGTAAGTATAGTACAGTGTGTCAAATGGGCTAATGACATGTGTACCCCATATACATATGCATGTCTATTTCTCGCTGTTCACAACATGATGGGAGGATGCGCCCATACTGTCCAACCGCCTGAGCACGCTGGTGAGTTCCATAATGATACAGTCTTGCCGATATGTGTGAATGAAATAAAGACTTTATGCTGCCGTGGAAACCCCCATCGGCTTCTCAGTTCTTGCGAGTTGCGACTGACCAAGTCCACATCCCGACAAAGCGCGGCCGTTATGCCGCAACAAGGCGAAAGTTTACGGGCTCGCGCACGAACACGCGCTTCTTTCTTACCCTGGCCTACAGTATATGGACGCCCAGTTTTTGTCCCCTCTTTTCCTCGATTCTATTCAAGCTATTCTCGCCTCTCCTTCGGGTGGCCGTCTAGAGGTAGGCTACGGCAATTAAAAGCCACTTTTCGCTTTTGATAATTGCAAAGTTCAGATCGAGGTGCGCTCGACCTTTCTCCCCCCGGGGGACCGGGCATCAAAGCTAGTTGTAAGATGATTAACTTATCATTATATTTTGATGATATTTTAGCCTTTCCAATGTGATCGTCTCCCTTGTTTATTACTCGGACTATGGCCGGCAGCGAGGGAGTGACAGCGTGATTGTCGATGTCGACACTACTACTCCAAATTGCACGCGTAAGTCATTCAATTCAAATTGTTGCATTACTCACTGATATCACGGTACGTTCAACTGACAACACGACATTGACATAACGCAAGGGTATACACAAACCGAGCTGGGGCTTGAGTTTGGTTGAATGGTTGTAAAGTTCGTCGCGTCTTTCCCGGGTGGATGGCGCTTACTCCCGCTCATGTGCGTATTTCATCGGGTGACGATGACGAAAGAATCGGAATAGCTCGGCGAAAGTTGGAGCTACTCAGGAGCTACTTACCGGCGCGAAAAATGCTGTAGACCTCGGAATAAGGTGAGGCGAATAAGGATATGCAGCTGGCAGCAGCCTTCGAATCCGTTCCCTATCCTATCCGAATCCGAGTTCGAGTCCAAGCGACTTTTGCGATCCTGTTTAGCATTCGCCACATCCATATCTGGGATTGGGTCATCGACATAGTAGTAGTTTGTCGAGCTCGAGGCCGAAGGGTTCAACCCACCTTCCACTGCCTTGTAAGTACCACCATGGACATAAACTATAAACCATCCGGACACGAGGAATCAAAGGCCTTCTATCTAGGCCACGCATTGGTACGATGCATGGTTCTACCCATTTACAATCACATCTGTGGAGCAGACAAACTGACATGGAAAGAAGTGCCACCTCAAACACGCAGCACAATACCCTCGCTCAGCAGCACTGCACCGTCAGAAACTGCCAACTACAGTCTACCGGGACCGAATTCGATACCTATATCTGACTACGACGGGAGCTGTTTGTTCAGGGTGATGGTTGAAAGAACCCAAAAGGGTCTTCAAAAATAGACACAACCATTCCTCAGGCGAACCGAACAATCAAAAAAATATCTCTAAACCTTATAATATGTACGTACTACGTAACCTGCTTTGTGGCGATTGCAAGAACCCAATTCCCGATTTCCTTGCTGTGATGCATATGCCGGACTCTCCGGATTTACAACCCAAAAGTGACAGGAAATGTGCTGTACGAATGACCCTTCGTCCGAACTCCACATTTACTTTATACGTACCGCACGGCTGTGACCCGCTGGTAGATGATGATAAGTTATGTACTGACTACGTAGCACAGATCTAGACTCTTTTCTGTGTGGCGTCGTCACCGCAGTGGTCCGAAACGACGGAACCATGGATGGACCGCTTGACTCAACCACTAACTCCCAGTCGCACTCCAACCGTCGAACATCCGTGGAATTGAACCAACATCACGTTATCGTCACACCAACAATTTCGAAGACATTCCGTGTGTAAATTATCAAGAACGTCATTGATTATCTTTATTACCCAAACCCAGAAACCGGAGCTAGAACACTAAGAATCAAATAAAAGTGCAGAAGAAAAAGATATATGACAACGCAGCTCCAAGTGGGTACCGTTGTTATAGAAGGACTGGTCAAGCAATAGCGAGTAGGGCAGGAAAAGCAGGGAGTGGAAGTCTCACTCCCCACGAATCGATAACCCACAACAACTAGTCTAGCTTGAACAGGTCGTAGCAGTGTGTAATATCAGTGAATATGGATACAATAAGAAAGAACGTAACAAGTTGGGGATTGTTGAATTATACTGTAGCATGCATGGGTAGTGGGCATCAAGAAATTGTAGACAAACGCGATTCAAGAGCCATCTCCCGATCTTGGGAGAATGACTTCTAAACACTAAGCATGTTGACCTTGTCGACTTGGGTGAACCTGTTCCGGGTCTACGGCGTGTTGTCCTTCGGGTACAACGTCGAATCCTCCTTGTCCGAGATCAGTCGGTAATGCGGAGGTCTCATCTAAGTGAGCGGCAAGTAATCCTTCTTCTTCGTCCTCTCCAGCTCCTGGTGTAGCCGCGGAAGTAGCCGGCGGGGGACCAGGTATACAGGCCGGGACAGAGATTAGGTTGTTGAATAGGAACTACAGTCAAGAGAGAGTCAGATCAGGTGCGAGCGAGTTCCGGAAGTTGGAAGCTTACAGTGCCATAGCTAGACGGAAAATCTGTTTATTTAGTACCAGAAAACGAGGGAAGGAAGATGTACTTACACCAACAACGAAAATCCGGCGACTTGAAGCAACGAAATGGGGAAAAGGAACTTCTCCCAACCCATTCCCAGACTGATCAACCAGATGGACAAAGTCCTGCAGGTATCCGTCAAGGACCTAGCAGTCGCACTGACATAGCGCGTGACACTAAGTCCAAAGTAATTGAACAGGGAAATACTGATCGCAATGGCAATTCCGGAGTAGAGCACCGTTGGGGTGTTGACCATTTGGGCCCATCCTCGGGGGAGATCAAAGAAGGGGGATTGGGACGCGACAGAAGGAAGAGAAAGAATTGGGAATAGGAGAAGAATGGAGATGGTACCGAATAGACCCTCATAACCAACGGCGACCAAGGGAGGAACAGAATACCGACCTAGCGAGAGGTATTAGGATCAGAACGAATGTGACGGTAGAAATGAGTAAATTACCCATGATCTTCTCTAAAAGTGTGCGTGCGAGGTTAAGTCAAGCTCATTGGTGGGGATAAGTAAAAAGTTTACCTTCGACTACGAATTGGAAGGCCGTGCTGCAAACACAATCAATTTTCGGAAGAGAGCAGAAGCGGGAATCTTACAAGATTTGAGCAAAAAGGATGAAGAAGACGCCTAAGGAAATGACGAAAGCATTCCGTCAATGGTCAGAGTAAAGTAAGAAGGAAACTTACCGACGAGAACCTTTGTTACCTGGGGTGCGGGTTCTTCAAGAACTCGACGAGGCGAGAGAAGCGGAGAGCGCGCGAGGACTGCTTGAATATTCTCGAGAGAAGGCTCCTTGACAGCATCCTTGAGGAGAGAGCCGCTGAAGCCAACTAGTCCTACACCAGTCATGACGATAAGTAAGGAGATCCATCTACGAGTGATGGTCGGTCATGTGAGCTTGGGTAGATAGATTAGAAGGAAAGGAGGGCTCACTGATAAATCCAAAGGCGGCGACGGAGAAAAACGACGCTAAGAACGCCGACAAACAGCACGAGGGCACCACGGGTCATCTGGTAGATTGACACGGGGGTGTAGAGAAGGCCAACGTTCATCAGCTGTTTGAGAAGGGATGGATCAATTCAATTCGAAGCTAGCAAGGATAGAGGTGGATACGAACGGTTGTTCCAGTAAGATCGCATGCTGCGGGAATCCAGAGCAGGAGGACCTTCCATCCATCAAGAGACTGAGGAGCAAGTTTGTTGGAGACCGTCGGAGGACTGTCCGAAGGTAATTGAACGTGGGCGGTTCTCTTGGAGTTGAGCCACGTGTATATGACAGGGAGGAAACCTAAGCAATGGGGGATTAGGCAGGAAAGCAGAGGTCGAGGATTAACCGACAGAGCATCTCTCCGACTAGAGCGGGAGATAGTTAGGAGATAGTCAGGCAAAGAAGGAAAGGGAACACACGGAACATCTGGAGGGTTTGCCAGACGGGCTGCTCGTAAAGAACGTGGTTAGCAGGGTTTGGATCATCACAGTTCTCGACGCATTGCATGTCCTAGAGTAATGAACGGTGTTGAGCTCAAGTGCCATGCTAACGGCGGTGGTCGTGCGCTTGCCTGCCATTTCGACCAAAGCGAATTGCTAGAGCCCTGTGTAAAGTTGGCTCAATGACTATATATGCAAGATGGGGTCCATACGGTTAATATCATGCCTCCCAGGAGGATGGGCACAAAAAGTGACGAAGGCATGGCGGGCGCGGTTGAGGAAGAGACGGAAGAGCCTGGGTGCCAGACGTGCGTGACGACGGTTGAGGCGGGCGGAGGGCCGGGGTGTGACCGGGGGCGCCGCTGGTGACGTGACATGATCGGGGTGGGATCTGCGATGGGATCTGGGTCAGAAGGATCTCATTCGGAATTTTATGTGTTGGTTGTCGTCTGAATGGGTGCGCATTATGGCTGTTCTGCCCTATAAACATCATCCATCCACTCATCCTCTTCCTTCCCCCCGCACATGGTCCACCTCGTCCTCTCCTCAACAAAAGGTCTGCCCCGTCCCCGTACCCCACCGCGATGAGCTCACCGTCCCACAGGCAATCAAGGCCTCCGCTACTTCCCCCACAGCGGCTACCTCGGTCTCACCCCCGTCAAGGTCGAAGGCAGTATGTCCTCTTCTTCTTGCCTATCTTCTCATGTCTCACCTTTGCAGTCGTCAAAACAAAGCTCGACGATGACCTCAAGACTCTCCAAGCAAAGTCTATCACGATATCCGTCAGATGTTACGAAGCACGTCTCGGCCGTGTCAGTGTCGTGCACTCGAATATCCTGGTTGATCATACAACAACTCTCTGGTCGAAGCCAGACGACGCCGATTACGCACCCATAGGAGATTTAGAGTTCCCTTTCAAAATCGTCGTCCCCACAAAGACCGCTGGTTTCAGCACAGCTGTCTTTGTCGATTACCGCTGCTCGTGGAGAGTAGAAGCCAGTGCGTTTATCCTCGCATACACTCACATTCGCAGTACTAACTCTCGTCCAGTAATAAACCACATACCTATTTCCGGTATTGGTTCCCGTCAAATTCGTCACTTCGAATTGCCTCTTGTCCGATACGACCTTCCGCCCTATCAGCCCACTCCAGCTTCCCCGCCACCGCTGGCTGATCTTCCGTCGCCCTCTTCGCCCTCCTCCGTCAAATCACCTTATGCAAGATCCCCCAGGTTCCAATTCAGCATAAATCCACCAACAGACCCCATAGGGCCCCATGACCTTGTTTCGATTCCCGTACAACTCCTCCCCCTCGATCCCTCGATCTCAATCCGCTCTGTCTCTGCTTCCATAGACCGTCGTATCACCCTTTGTCCCGACCCGCCCACTCCCCCCACTTCTCCCACGTCAAACGGCACCTCCTCCCTCGCAATCCTTCGTGCTTCTCCATCCCCTTCACCCCGATCATGTTCTCCCGCTTCATCCTACAAGGAGCCTTCCGCCTTTCCTAACGACTCCAACCCATCAATAACCTCTTTTGACTCCTCAGCCTCCACCATAACGCCAGACACCCTCGCCCCCTCTCATTCTTCCGCCGCTCTCCTCTCCTCCGATGTGCCAATGGAACCCTCTTCCTCCACGTCACCCTCGCAGCATCCCCCTTCGAAGATCATTTCAAACGTGATAACAACTGCTGAAGCCTCGGGTAGCCTTACCCGCGACGAAAAGGGTGTATGGAGTAGGATCCTCACCCTCCAGTGGCCCCCGCCTAAGCCCAACAGCCGGTGGGCTACCGGAGAAACTATCCAATCCGAATTGGTCAATGTCCAGTTCTTCGCTCGGGTCAAGGTTTGTCCTCTTCTTCATTCTGTCTTCTTCGCTTCCATACTCACGATCACCTCAATATCATAGGTCGTTATCTCATCATCGTGGGGTGGAAATGAAACATTTGAGCTTCCAGAGAAGGAGATACTTGTGGTGTCGACGAATATTTCAGAACGACAAACAGCAACTGCCAAGTACAACGAAGTCATTTCAGACCATATGCGCTCCAAGTCAAAATCCCCACGGCGAAAACGAAGGGAACGTGATGAAGGTGTTCCACCGCCACCTGTTGTTGGTCACCATCATCGAGGCGAACATTCACACAAGATTTCCACACTTTCCACTCCAGCCACGTCGTCGTCATCCAAAAGTAAATCCACACCACGGAGACCGCATACAAGCTCTGGCACACGAGAAAAGGGGTCGAGTAGTCATTCGCGTCGCGCACCAGCGGAACCGAAACCCTTTTCAAGACCACGGGATGATCGAGGACACGAGCTGGAGACGGAGCAACCTGATGAATCTGGTGTGAAGAGACGGGCTACACGGACAACAGATCAGAATCGGTTATCGGCAGAAACCACCCCGAAGGCGTCGATCCGAAATAGCTTCATCTTTTCACCCCGAATCAGTCCTTCTACGAGTGGAAGTAGCGCCACTACGAGCGAAAGCACCAGCACCAGCAGTACGACTACGACGGCGGTGGAGAGTTCATCGGACAGTTCAGTAACGGGTTCAACATCGAGTTGTGAAAGGGGGACAAGGGTGGATGTGAGAACGAGTCCTGCGAGTCATCGATCGAGTCAAGGTGGGATGGAGGAGATGAAGGCATGGGAAGAGGAGTTGACTAGGATCGAGGTGCAGAGCCGGAGAACAAAAGATCTCGGGTGTGAAGAGAAGGCTAGTGCGAGCGCGAGGTTCAGGAAGGGGTTGAACTTGAGGAGGTTGTTACCTGTTATTGGGAATGGGAAGGCATAGACCGATTGTCGAGGAATCGTTCACACTCTTGCATGCATCGCCACACCACTCACGCTCATTTTTCTCTCGGACTTTATTGGCATTTTCCACATTGTAATTCTTTTCTTGCACTGTGCACGTTCATTTGTCTCTTGTTTCACCTCTTCTCTGTTGTTCTTGTCACACCATCGAGCACATCATCAACCTTCTTGCATTTCTAGCACCAATACCTCATTATAGTACAGTACAAGTACGACGTACGATACAATACTCTTGCAATTAACTTAACATTAACATGATCGTATGATGGATCTTGCGAGCGTTAACGACGCATCCGTTGATCGCGATCAACTATTGTGGGGACCACGCGCTCAAGGCAAGCGCGCGTCGGCCTCATGGTGGTAAGCGTGGTAAATCGAGAGGACAAGAACTACGGATAACCAGTTTGGCTTCGCTTCGACGTTGTCTCGCTGCACCACACTCTCACGCACTCGGTCCTACGAACCACGACGTGAACAACGGTTTCTCGTGTTTTGGACCTCGCACATTTCTGGACCCGGATTTCCTTACTTCCGTTTCGCGTAGGTACGCTCCGTCCGTCATGTACTACCCCGAGTCTGCTTTATTGACGACTTAGGTCCAATACCATTGGTACTTGCTGGTACTATAGTACGTACTCTACCAGGGGAGAAAAGAATAGGAAGTTTGAACTGCCTTTCCAGTCAGGCAACACAACACAAAAAAGGAGAGCGGGAAGGAGGCTTGAATCATGCAAACGTTCCCTTGGATTAAGTTCTCTTTCGCAGCGACGGGTTGTACGTGGTTTCAAATTCATTTATCTTCTCCTTTTCCCCTGCCCCCCTGCCCTGTGCATCTCTTCCGTCGTCAGGTCCCAGCTTCAGAGCCAATGGTATCTCTTTGGGGTGGTTGGAGGGCAGGGCATTCGGGTTATGAAAGTTCTTTCTTTCTTTGTTCGTTCATGGATTTGGAGGAACTGAGGCTAATGAAAGGCACTCGCCATTTTATTTTGTTTCTTCCTTTTCACATACATTATGCATATATGCATGCATCTGCATATTCTTGGGATTACCGCTACCCCTTCATATATGCGTCGGTCAACTCGAATCAATCCCCCGAATATCACTCGCTATTGGACTGGCGTTGGATATGGTACGACTTGCACGCTCGTGGTGTCCGGAATTCCTTGCCTGCCTGCCTATACCTGTTGACGGAACGGATATAATTCTCGTGGACGTGAACGCGCTTTTCTAATTATGCCTCGTATAACCCGGTCGGTGTCGGTGTCGGGGAATCCCCTTGGCCTATGCCGCGTCGCGTCTGTTCGTGACGATCCTTCAATTTTCTCGATGGCGTTTTGTACCGCCGGATCAATGATTTTACGTGCCGTCAATCCATCATCCACATGCATCTATGCATTGCACATCTACCATCTAATGATTCGAACGTGGATGTGAATCGTGGTTGTCAACGATGCGTCAACGTGTCATCCCTTTCCCCCTCCAATCTTCGGTTCTTGGTTCTTATTCCCATTGCCAATTATAATGGACGGAACTTTCGGTATGTATTGGGGATATTGCACTCCTCCTTCAACGCCGTGACGGCACTGGAATGCGACACACGACGCGACATCTTCATGACGGCACGGAATATCTGCTCATCGACGTTGATGTGTTTTGGGGTGTATATTCATTCCCCCCTCTGTGGACACGCTCTGTATTCTCTTGGACGTCGGGCGAACCTTCCTTGGTGGTGCTGTTTTCTTCCTGTTCTCGTGGGATGCGTCCAACGAAAACGCGTGTGGCTTACTGAACACGACGAATAGTGATGGGTATTGGGTATTTACTCATGAAAGGTGAGATTAGTTTCGCGAATCCCTTCCCCAGTGAATTCTTCTCAAAATGTCGACCTCTTATTCACTTAATCTCTCTAAATCTAGCCACTGTCCCAACGGAACAGCAACTCTACTCTGTATGTATTTTTCCTTTTTTTCTAACATGAAGAAGCTTCTTTTTGGTGTATTTACGAGGTGACTTTTCAGGAAATGTCACCGGATTTGCGTAAGAAGGTGGACGCAGCTCGTGCGGCGAGACTTGCGCGTGAAGGAGAGGCTCAACACCAATTGAAAGCTCAGGTATGTGTATTCCTTATCGCGAGTGGCATTTTTGTGAATTGGGGATCCTTTCAGGCGCAATTGGCTCCCGATGCAACAAAACCTATCTGGGCAGACAAGCCCGAGGCAAAATAGGGGATAGGGCGAAATGGAGAATGTGCACCCGGCGTACATTACATCTATTTCAGTGTCACAGAGTGTATGAGAATGGAACTTTGTGCGCGCTCTTTTCCATTGCAATATTTTTGTTCTTACCATAACCTCTGACCATTAGACTTTCTATTGATACATTTATGCGCATCCCATGTAATTGGCGCACGTACACTGGCACGTTAAATATAACAATGTCGATATTGTTAAATCCTCCCATCTTCTCATGGAAAACAAACTAAGGGATTTCCGCCTTCGAAAATGTAACAAGCAACTTGAAATACTTCGTTTGCCGTATGCTCGGTTGGCTAAAAATAAGACAAGTTGACCCTCGAGTCTCTTCTTCTCTTCCTTTGGGAGCCCATGATCACAGGTTCTTTGTTTTGACAGACTGTGAACAAAACCGAATCAAGTGCTGTGAATCATGACCGTTCACCACCCTGCAGCATTGCGGAACGATGTGTATCTGCAAGTGACTCGCCGTAATGACAGTTATGACTGGAACGATTCTCTGTCAAGACAGGTGTATCACGGGGGTATGTCATCCGAACGTCTAATTCAAAACTGCAAATGGCGATGTACCGACACAAGCGAATGGAGCACGAGTCAGGGTGTAGATTCACCCCACATTAGCCGGGTGGTCCCGATTGCCGACGAAGTCGAAGAGAAGGAAGACATACTGCGGTATGCAGGACAGCATACGGCCAGTTTCGAACAGCTTCGGAGCATTCGAATTTGTCTTGGGATCGGACGTTGCAAGATGTATTACTGTGAGTAAATTTCGTCACACTGTGTTCTCGACCTGCAAGTCGGTGGTGCATCCATATGTTTTTTTTCCGCGAGACTCCGAAATCAAATCGGATATGTGGCGTGTGCAATCGACGTTTTGCCAGTGATTGTCGTATTCAGATTTATCCTTCCATTCCAATCGTTCGTCCTTGGATGCTTTGGTAACAGGTTAGCGTTGCCTTCGATCTGGACGGAGGCTTGACGTCGAACACTCTTTGCTGTGATTCCAGTGACATATTGGTACCACGCAATTATCACCTTGAGTTCTTGACATTTTCACGAACGGAGGAAAATCTGGAGGGATTTTGAAGATCGTCCGTCTGGGCTCCAGCTTCAGCCGAGTCCCTCTACTGTACGGACCGGGTATAATCTTGTGAGTGAACGCGTTTCTTGCCTTCATAAGCTTCGGATGGCATTATAGGCTTCTTGCCCATTTCTTGTGGCCAGTCTAGTCCCCTCTTTTCTGACTTGATACTATGAAGATGAAAATCTATGCGGCTCCCTTTTCTTCCTGCTGCTCCAAGCTCCGTCCGATTGATTGGACTCCGGACCCAATCAATCGGACGACATATTGACGCTTAGCATCCGAACCCACCTTTATCAACTACGGGTTGGAAGAAGTGATCTACCATAGAAACACAAACCGAGTCCCCCAATTCGTTGCCCACATGCATTGCATATCGAATCAAAGAAGGTGCCATGTCTCAAGACTTCTATCCCGCTATCATTGCAAGTAAACAATCATCGATTTTTCCTGAATCAAGTTATCACAGTGGGTTATGGAAGATTCTTTCATCTTTCACCCTTCTCCTTCGCCGACATCACCAGTAACTAACAATAGTAACCTCCTGTCCCCACCGTATCACCCCGCCGAAGTATCGCCAGGAAGCACGTCCTGACTAGTGGTATATATATCCTAGGCCTCCGGCGGGATATGCCACGAATCGAGAAAACGAAAAGAATAGCCAACCAACCAAAATATGCTATGTCAGTCACCACCCGGCCGGAAGACGAAGATCGATGGCATGGCGAGCTTGCAGCGAACGCGCTATTCATACATGCATGGCACAGCGACTGTCCGGTATAGTGTAGTATGCATACATATACATAAATGGTAGAATGTCGATGGTAAGAAGGCCGGCGCCACTGGACTCGAATATGTGGATTCTACTTCCTTCCGATTCATACGGAATTTCTGCATATATCTTCGTCGTAACTGTACCAATTGATCTTCCTTTCAGCTGTTGGTACGACTACTCTCGATCTCACCCTTGGTGTTGAATAGGTCGACGACCGACCGAGCTCACCATCGCCTCTAATCACTCCACAAAGGGACTACGCGCGAAGGAAGTATACAAAGGTGCGCAGCAAGTGGCTTGCACTAGGTTAATGACACAAGTACCCGCCGAGCCTATTTAACCTCAAGTTTGAGCTTATAACTATATCTCAATTCGACGACGTCGACTCCAAGTACGAATCTTTTGCTTCATTCAAGCAACTTTCGAGCACGCAACTTAGGCTTCATCCTACCTGCTTCCCCTGTCCAACTAACAATTCCGAGAGTGCCGGGTTTGATTTGGTGTTCGTTTCTTAGATCATTCCTTCATTAATATACTTGATGCTTGACTGCTAGTGAGGCAGTACGACGTTGATATACACTGTGACGCAGTTGATATCTCCAGATAGCTCCAATTGTGGCAATTTTCGAGTGTTGGCTTGTCAGAAGATAGGTGTGTAGCCCAGTTAAGAAGTAGCGCCTTAGGATATCAGAGTAGATGGTCATCGGGACGAGGAGAATACCTTAAGAAGGTTTGGATGAGTTGCATAGGAGCGTCATCACGCTTCCAGACGAATAAATGCCCCAAAGAGGGCGGATATAAATGGAAGCGACTAATGGAATCTGTCTAGGTTAGAATGCACGAGAAGCAGTGACATGAACCTGAAGGAAATTACGATAATCGTTGTGGTAAAATCGACGTGGCCAGGCGCGGCGGGATGAGGAAGGAGAAATGTAGATGAACCCAAAAAGATAGGAAGGATTGAGATGAGGGGTAGGATGATAATTGCACAAACAACTGCCAGGAGTATGCACTGTAATGCACAAGAACACACAAGGCAATAGAAAACCAAAAGTCCACAAAGGATCACCTACATAGAGAAAAATGGTACGATTAGGACTTAACACGGCGTTTACGAATTGGGTGGACACTTACCCAGACATTAAACGCTCTCCTTAAGCTTCGCCTCGCTGCGTAGCTGTTCCGGAGAGACGTTACGATGAAGTGGTTGAACCAGACCAGAATCCGCATTACCATTATGATTAGCATCAGCACTCCCCTGCACCCGGTGGTCTGAAGTTGACGGTAAAGAAGTAGCCTCTCCTTCGCTTTCTTCCGACGGATGACCTCCCTGCACTATTATCACCGGCACAGAATCTCTCGACAACCTTCCGCCGCCACCATCGTTCCCCGCTTCACCTTCTGGAGCGGCCGAACGACCTCCGTGACTCTCTTCGGATTGAGACTCGGGTCCTGTTGAAGTACTTCTTAAAATTGCACGCGCAGTCTCTGCCGCGCCACTTAGTGCGAAGCCGATGTTACTATATGAAGGTGAGGGAGTGCGTCTATGACGCCAACCGCCACCTACTGACGATGATGGCGTAATCTGAGTCGGCGCATAGCTTGAGGATGGGGTAGGGGAATTTCGAGAGGAACCACCGGATTCGGGAGGTATTGGACTACCCGAAGAGCGGGGTATAGGTAATGGCGATAACGACGTCATCGAGCTGAGGCTAGAAAGTTCGTGTGACGCACGAGCCTCGAGAGTAGATGGTCCAGGACCTGGTGTGTCCTGTTCGGATATCGGAGATTCCGGCGCTGCTTGTGAGGCAGCAGACTTTTTCTTCTCATCGGCTTCCTTACGTTGTTGGTCTTCGTGTTCTATCAGTGAAAGGCGCATTGCTTCCATAATCATGAGCTTGATCGTCGAGAGATCAGTTTCTGCTTGGCGGTCAAACGAGGACGGGAAATACGCACTTCCTCTAGATCCTGGTTGGGGATACCCATCCACTGCTCAAAGTTTGAGTTCTGAGGTCTTTGTTGTCTTCGTGACCTTCTGCTCCCACTATTATCTGTACTCTCAGCCACGGCTGCGGCCTCCTCTGGACTTAAAGGATGAACACGTCCACTCGTCACGCCCACGGGAATAAGGCGGTCCCCTACTTGTCTCATTATAATACGCCTGTTTGCGCGTCGTGCGACTGCAGCACGGACAGCAGCCAATTTTGCCTCCCAGTCTGGACGTATTTGGTCTGTTGATAGAATCGTTGGTCAGGTTTACAACACGACACATCGGACCTAGCAACTGGCCTGTTGTCACGACTTCGGGACTCTCTGCGCTGTAACTCTTCTGGCGTCGCTTGTGAGCAGGTGTCCCCGATTCAGGGGGATGCTGCGGCATCTTCGGTGTATCTGACCAGAGTCCAGTCTAGAAAGGAGGAGAAAGGGCTAAGGACCGGAACGATGACACTATGCGACGCGTGCTTACCCCATTCTCGCTTCCAATCCCTGCCCTCCATGGCGGAGGTGTATACACAACCCCGAAGTTATCTTGCACACAATATGGGCACGCAGCAGGTTCGGAGACAAGGTGAGTTGTCGTCGGTTCGCTTCGTTTGATCTGGACGAAACATTCCGTGCAAATGGCCTGATCACAACATCGAGAGTGGTTGATGTTTGGGGGATAATACTATCCGATAAACTATGAGCACTGAATGGGTGCAGAAACACGGCAGTTAAGTTCGCTCACTAAGAAACAGATAGGGCACTCCACGGCACCCCGGTAGACAGCAGCCTCTGGCCGAGACGGATCCCTTGAACCGCTCATTTTCTTTCCATGTGATCGGGATGAGGTTGACGGAGCCTCTACCCTCGTACCTGGCTCTGCGCCTTCCGGGAGTGGTAATTCCTTTCGTGCAGCCAAGATCTGGTCATCATCCCAAGCAGTGTTGTAATCCTCCAAAGGCCGGTAGAATGGTGCGAGTTTGCGCGCGCAGATGAGCTGGGTGACCGTGGTATGATTCCAATCGCGAGGGCCTGTATACACGCCTTGAGGATTCAGAGAACCATAGTCGACGGTATCTTCCTGGTGACCGCGGGCAGATGGTGTGTTCCCCATAAATTTAGCGCCGGATTGGGGTAAATGCGAGGCCTGTTGAGGCTATTCTCGTAGAGTCAATCGTCAGGCAGACGGGGCCAGCTTGAGGTGCTTCGAGTCAGCCCCGCCAGCCAAGCATCCAGGAGGCCGTTACAATCTGGGTTTGTCTTTATTTTGCCTGTGGCTGACAAACACGCAGTTCCTGGCAGCACTTGTTGGAAGCTTGAAGTGGTGTTGAATCCTGGACGATTGTTCATAGGAGGTGATCGCCAGAAGACGGTCAGATCATCTCTTCTTTGCTAGGGAAGCCCCTTGCTCTGAGTAAACTGACGTTTGGCCTGCTCGTTTCCAGTGCTTAAATCCGGTACTCCCATTGCATTTCGGCTTCCGGGGAGCCGTGTCTGGATATTGCGTGATTGGAAGACATACTTTCACACAGACGTCCTCACCAGGTCTACTTTCGTGCTATGAATCCTACTGCAGACCGTTCATGAGAGTCCGAAGTCGCGAATACTCGCCCTCGACACGTCGTCGCCGACCGGCTTCATGATGTTCACTTTTTACCGTTGGTGAAAGTGCCACGTCATCTCCCCACGTGCGCAATATTTTAACGCACTCGCTGTCAGGCTCGAGGTGCTGCAGCCTCTTCTCCACCCAGCGCTTCCCAGTTTCCTTCATAATCGAGTTCCTTGCTTTCGCAAAGTCCTCCTCCCTTTCCTTTTTTCACCATGGACGCTCCCTGGACGAAGACTCCAGACGAGATACTGCAGCACTATACTGTAAATCCCTCGACGGGATTGTCCCCTGGCCAGGTGGCCAAGCACGCAGAGTTATATGGACGAAACGGTGCGTGGTACTTTGCCTTTAGAGTTGGTGCCCACCCTGATGAGCGACACGTTATAGAGTTGCCCGAAAGCCCACCGACTCCATTATGGGAACTTATTCTCGAACAGTTCAAAGACCAACTCGTCCTCATTCTACTCGGTTCTGCCATTGTTTCCTTCATTTTGGCCGTTCTCGAGGACTCAGGAGAATCCGGCTTTGGCTCGGCTTTTGTGGAGCCTCTTGTGATCCTTCTCATCTTGGTCGCGAATGCGACTGTTGGTGTTATTCAAGAGTCGGGTGCGGAGAAGGCAATTGACGTCAGTTCATCTCCATTCATCTACATGTCGTTGAATACTAACATAATCCAAAAGGCGTTGAAGGAGTACTCTCCTGACGAAGCCAAAGTCCTCCGAAGCGGACAACTGCAGCGGATACATGCGACTGAACTCGTTCCGGGTGACATCATCTCGGTAGCAATAGGAGACAAAGTCCCGGCGGATTGCCGGTTGCTTTCGGTGTCCTCGAGTAGTTTCCGAATTGATCAAGCCATCTTGACCGGCGAGAGTCACAGCGTTAACAAATCCATTGATGTCGTCAATGAGCAACGGGTTGTGAACCAGGACATGACCAACATCCTCTTCTCTGTGAGTTATTAATTATTTTTTTTGCAGGTCCTTTACCAACCATCTCGTAGGGAACAACTGTCGTGAATGGCAATGCCAAGGCAATCGTGGTTTATACTGGACAACATACCGCTATTGGTGATATCCACAAGTCCATAACCGAACAAATATCGGAAAAGACCCCACTGAAACGGAAACTCGATGAGTTTGGGGACCGGCTTGCAAAAGTCATAACAGTGATATGCATCTTGGTCTGGCTTGTCAACATCCGGCATTTCTGGGATCCAGCGCACCACGGTGCGTTGAAGGGCGCGATCTATTATTTCAAGATCGCCGTTGCTCTTGCCGTTGCCGCTATACCAGAAGGTTTGGCCGCTGTCATCACTGCGTGCTTAGCGCTTGGAACAAAGAAAATGGCGCAGAAAAATGCAATTGTACGGAATCTCCCCAGTGTTGAAACGCTCGGCTGCACGAATGTTATTTGCAGTGATAAAACTGGCACTCTCACAACAAACCAAATGAGCGTCGCCCGTGTACGTTTATAATTGGCTTCTTTTTTTTTAAAAAAAAATAACCAACTCAATCGGCCTTAGTTCCTCGTCATCGACGACAAGACCGGAGCCATCCGCCAATACACTGTGGAGGGGACCACGTTCTCCCCACAAGGTGCTATACATTCTCCGAATGGCAAGGCGTCTGCGAGCGAACTTCACTCGGATACTATCCAGCGTTTGGCCGAAATTAGCGCTATTTGCAACGATGCCAAGATCGTTTACAATGCAGTAAGTCTGACCCTCGTAGTGCCCTACTCATCGCTCATAAAGGATGTAGGATAAGGATGCCTACAGCAATGTCGGTGAACCCACTGAGGCTGCTCTGAAGGTCCTCGTGGAGAAGATCGGTTGCAGAGACGCTGATATCACCAAAACTCTATCATCCCTTTCCCCGACACAGCGGGCCAACGCTGTCAACGACTACTTTGAGCGGACTCTCCCTCGCCTCCTCACCTTCGAGTTTTCTCGAGACCGCAAGATGATGTCTGTGTTGGTCAGGTTCAACGGTACTGGTGCTTTATTCGTCAAGGGGGCCCCGGAGTCTGTTCTCGACCGTTGCACATCTGTACAGCTCAACGGCAAGATTGCCCCACTCAGCCCCAAGTTACGCGCCGAACTTCTTGAGCAAACTGTCGAATATGGATCAGCTGGCCTTCGTACACTGGCACTGGCGTATGTGAACGTCAATGACGTCGACGCTGGTCACTACCACTCGAACAGCACTCAGGACTATGCACGCTTTGAGCAGAATTTCACTTTCGTTTCGCTGGTTGGCATGTTGGATCCTCCTCGTCCTGAGGTTCGACTCGCTGTCGCCAACTGTAGGTCTGCTGGCATCCGGGTTATCTGCATCACTGGAGATAACAAGCGCACTGCTGAGACTATCTGCCGCCAAATCGGTATCTTCGGCCCGGATGAGGACTTGACTGGGAAGAGTTATACTGGTCGGGAGTTGGATGCACTTACTCGTGAAGAGAAGGTTGCTGCCGTTCAAAGGGCGAATCTATTCAGTCGGACAGAACCTGGTCATAAGACTGAGCTTGTCGACTTACTCCAAGGGCTTGGTATGGTTGTCGCGATGGTAGGTCCTCGGCCCCCTTGCACGTCGGAGTGAATTAAAGAACCTTTATAGACGGGCGATGGTGTCAACGATGCTCCAGCTTTGAAGAAGGCCGACATTGGTGTGGCCATGGGAAGCGGAACCGATGTCGCCAAATTGGCCGCGGATATGGTATTGGCTGACTCTAATTTTGCAACTATCGAAAAAGCAGTAGAAGAAGGAAGACTTATTTATAATAATACCAAGCAATTTATTCGGTACCTAAGTATGTGGCCTATATCCTCTTCCATTCTCGATTCGTTTTACTGACGATACTGTAACAGTTTCATCAAATATTGGAGAAGTTGTTAGGTAGCTCATTTCCCCTTCCTAGTGAGCCCGTGCAATTACTCACCTTCCTCTTAGCATCTTCTTGACTGTTCTCTTGGGAATGCCGGAGGCTCTGATTCCGGTTCAACTCCTCTGGGTTAACCTCGTGACGGACAGTCTCCCAGCTACTGCTCTTGGCTTCAATCCCGCCGATCACTCAATTATGCGTGTTCCCCCTCGAAATAGCAGGGAGCCGCTGATCAGCAAATGGTTGTTCTTCCGGTACCTAGTCATCGGTACCTATGTCGGTTGTGCGACCGTGTTTGGGTATGCGTGGTGGTTCATGTTCTACGCAGGTGGACCCCAGATTTCTTTCTACCAACTGGTGAGTTCCCCGCCCGGATTTTATTGCTCAGTGGGGTTTTGACGGCTTCTTCTTCAGACGCATTTCCACCAATGCCCCACGTCCTTCCCGGAGATAGGTTGTGAGATGTTTACAAACATCATGTCCCATCGGGCTACGACTATGAGTCTCTCGATTCTGGTGACTGTTGAAATGTTCAACGCCATGAATTCGTTGTCGGAGAACGAGAGCTTGCTTAGATTCCCAGTTTGGAGAAACCCATACTTGGTTGGAGCAATTGCTTTGAGCATGGCCCTGCACTTTATGATTCTCTATGTCCCATTCTTCACGGTAAGCTTCCCTCGCCGTGGGTACACGCGCCCGTGAATCTCACGACGTCGTCGCTAGGCATTGTTCGCTATCACTCCATTGAATTGGGTAGAGTGGAAGGCCGTGTTGTACCTCAGCGCGCCCGTCCTCGTACTTGATGAAGTCCTCAAATACATCTCGGTATGTATGCCGTTCCGTCGTGTTTGATCCACGTTCCGAACTGACCTCGTGTTCTGTTTTCCCTTTAAAGACAAAGATTGAACCACCATCGCATATTAAAGTAGATTAATATTGTAATGCTGTACATGTCATAGACATAGAGAATATGTTACTTGTAACCTATGAGTGTTCTGTTTACCACCCCGCTTTTTCTTGGAAAGTTCGAAGGAAGGAGGCATGAGTACATAAGAAGAAAAAAATTCGAAGAGGGAAAAAAGCGATGAATGGATTACAGCCCTGAGAATGAGACTAGAGTCCGTGTGGTCCACGTTGTCCTCGGTCGGCTGTCCCAACGTTACGGCGACCCTGGACATGTTCACAGACCATTCAAAAACGTTTTTTTCTCCTTTTCCAACCCACATCCACGACGCAGACATACCCCGTATACCCTTAACCCTGCGACCTCATTTTCTGAGAATTTAATCCGCTGGGATTTCCTCCACATTCTTTTGCAAAAGCCCCTCCTTTTTCCCCCCTTATCCTCTTCCTTAGCGCTTTAGTCGCGCTCCCCTCGTAGAGATCCCTCCCCTCCTAATAATCCGAAAAATCCTTGCTCCGTTCTAGAGGAGATATAGAATCATGAAGCTCCTTTCTTCCGTTATTTCTGTTGTTTGCTCCGCGTCTTTCATTTCAGCAGCATTGATTCCGAGCTCACACGAGTTTGGACAAAGACGTCATGCTGCTGCGTCGAGTGAAACGGACTTGGTCGTGCGCCGAAGTGGTGCACTATCCAAACGTTATGACAATGCTAGATTTTCATACTACGATGCTGGGTTGGGTGCTTGTGGTGCCGTCAACTCCAATGCCGACTTTGTGAGTGTTCTTCGAAATTGCTTCGTTCTTTCTTTCCTTCTTGGAGGTATACCACGTTGTCTGATTGATGAGATGTTGTTTTGTTTACTTTGCAGATTGTGGCTTTGAACTCAGCCGTGAGTGTTCCCTTTCTGGGTTATGACCCTCTTTTTTCTTACCAACTCCTTCCATTATGATATCTTAGCAATTCGATAGTGGGAACTTCTGCTTCCAAACCATCACCATCTCAATCAACGGTTTGACCACCCAAGCTACGATTACCGATCGTGTAAGTGGAGTTTAGCACTTTGGAAGTAACGGTAGAACTGACGCAATTTTCGGGATTATAGTGCCCCGGTTGTCCGGATGCGGGACTTGACTTTTCTCGAGGACTTTTCGACTTCTTCGCTCCTGAGAGTGTAGGTATACTCTATGGCACTTGGAACTTTGGCTCTGGAGCTCCGCCTCCTCCACCGCCGCCACCGCCTCCACCTCCACCTCCACCTCCACCACCACCACCACCACCACCTCCGCCCCCGCCCCCACCTCCCCCTCCCCCTTCTTCACCGCCTCCTTTGATCCAGGTAATTCAACCCACACCTTCGCCGACGCCAACCCCTAGTAGCAGTACTCCGCCCTCGTCGAGCAGCTCTAGCCCTCCTGTGCCGAGTGCTTCTGTCGACACGGCAGGTTCTGATGCGGCTGCTTCTGCCCTGCCCACAGACGTCATCTCTCAATTCAATTTGGCATACGTTGCCTTGGCCGGTCTTGTCGAAGTCGCGGGTTCAGCCCAGTGAACATACAGTACGCGAACGGCAGTGCCTCCGCCCTCCTTCCCTTCCCTCTCGCCTCCTATATAATGTGACATAGACCATAGACGTGATTTTTTATTCTGACATAGAGATGTCAGCGGGTACATAACGAAATCGAGGAACAGGTAAAACGCGTGATAGGCGTGTTTTACAATGGGTATACAGTTTTTTTAGGGGGTATTGTTCTCCCCTTGGGTATTATTTCTGCATAGATGTGAACTGGTTTTCTTACTGCTGGAAATGCACTCTTTAGAATGTTTGTTTGTCTTGCGCTGAGCATTGTGCGGTGCAGCGTTTGGACCCTGGAATTGTACGTATTGTTCCGAGTCGAGGCCGGTGCGCAAATAGAATTAAAAATAAAGTGCTAACACGGTTGAAGGAAACGTGACAGGTCGCCGATGAAACAAGAAAAGTTGAACGCGATGATGGCAGTCCCAACGCCGTTCTCATAAATGCCCGTTCTTCGCTGCGGTCCTTCCTTCCCACCCTACCGCCCTCCTGCTATAAGTACTTTCCTCTCTTCCTTCTCGCCTTCGAGTCTCCGCCGCCCTTGGACTTTCTGTACAACACGCTCTTTGCTTAGCGACTCTCGTTTGCCATCGTCTGCCCGTTCTCCGCTCTTGGAACAACCATGAGACTCCTTCTTTCGAGTCTTCCGGTATTATGTCTCTTAATGCTCGTCGCCCCTTCCTGGGCGTCGCGACATGGTGAACACAAGCGACGTCACGATGCGCGTTCAGGGTACCCTTCTCGGACAACATCATCCTTGACCAAGCGATTCGACAACGCGCGATTAACCTTTTACGATGCTGGAATGGGAGCTTGTGGAATCTACAACTCGAACTCTGATTTTGTGCGTATCTTTTTTTATACTCGATCCGTATATGCGTGCTAAACCCGGGGTTTTCTTCCTTTATAGATTGTCGCCCTCAACGCGGATGTGAGATCATTCAACTCGGATCTTGGCAGAATATGTGGCTAACTTGTCTTGTAGCAATATGGAAGCGGACAATACTGTGGATCTTCCATTACCATCACTGCCAACGGGAAAACCACGCAGGCCATCATACGAGACGAGGTATGTGAACCACGCAAATTTCATTCTAACATGCTGACTCTCGGCATGCCAGTGCCCTGGATGTCCGTATGGCGGCCTCGATCTCTCACGGGGATTGTTCGACTTCTTTGCAGATGAATCTGTTGGCGTGCTCTCGGGGACGTGGAACTTTGGAGGAGATGCTCCTCCGCCGCCGCCGCCACCACCTCCTCCTCCTCCACCACCACCACCACCACCACCACCACCACCCCCTCCTCCACCACCACCACCACCACCTCCATCTCCGTCGCCGCCGCCACAGCAACAACACCAACAACAGGCAACTCCTCCTCCTCCTCCCCCACCATCGCCTAGCACCCACACCATCCCACACACCACAGAAGCAGCGCCGCCACCACCACCCACCTCGACTCATGAGACTCCGAGTCCGTCTAGTTACTCGAAGCCTGCTGCCCCATCTGCTTCAAGCAGTGCTAGTAGCGATGCGCCGGTCGCATCCCCTTCAGCAGCTATTGCACAGATGCAACTGGTTCTTGTGGAGCTTGCCAACCTCATCGTTGAATGTGCCAACACGACCAAGACCTCCGATTGACCCCGAGGATTATAGAGAGTCGTGGTGGTTATGTATTATGAATCCTATTGTATTGATATGTGCACTGGTTGCCGTTTGATTATGGGGTGCTCATTAACCACTACTAGACGTACATTACCCATCCTGCTGGAGAGGCCCAACAGGTTAGGCCCAAGGCTTGGTGTAATTTACAGACCACCCTGTTTTCTTATGTCGGCGGATTCGGATCATCCCAAGATTATCCGCAGTCCGCAAATTTTTGATAGACTTGTGATGGAAAGGAACTTGTTTTCCAAAGGATTTATCGGACCTTGTTCAAATTTTTGGCTTGGACACGTATTTTTCATTCGTATTCGAGCGTGGTGTCTTCAAGCCAGTTCGTTTTGGTTCGTGATACAACTGCACATAGTTACGACACAATGGCACGGTATAATACGACATCAATGACCCACACACCCTCTGTGCCTGAACGAGAGCGCCAACTCGGCGCCAAGACCTCGATGCGAGATGGTTCCCATGACCGTCGGAACAGAGTGCTTTCTGTCCTTGTCTTCATTCTTTCGTCCACCTTGTGTCCACCGCTTTTCCAACGACCTCCAATCTGCTCCGGCTCTGACGCGTATTTCTACCCACATTCTCTAACCAACTAACTACCAGTCTTTCATTTTTAACGTCATGGTATACGGCAGCCATTTCCTTGCTGCTGTGTCCGTTCTGTCCCTGACGGTTCGTGCGTTGGGCTCGGGCCATGATCACCTAAAACGCCACTCTGGCGTAAACTTCACTGCCCCAAGGGAGCTCACCGTCCGTCGTGAGGGTGGATTGGCCAAACGATTCGATAATGCACGGTTCTCGTTCTTTGACACTGGCCTTGGTGCGTGTGGTACATTCAATGTGGCCAGTGACTTCGTGAGTGCCAAGTTTCTCGATTTTTTTTTTGGGCTATGACTGATGCGTTATTTTTAGATTGTGGCCTTGAATACCTATGTGAGTAGTGTACTTTGTTCGGTTGGGTTTGGTTGAGTGGAAGTTGAATTCACGAATAGCAATATGATCCTGAACCCAACCATCACTGCTTCGAGACTATCACAATCACCTATGGAGGCAAAACGGCACAAGCCACCATCATGGATCGCGTATGTCCATTCATCTCTTTCTTACTCAGAACCTCATCCTCGGTTTTTTATATGCAGTGCGAAGAGTGTCCTTATGGCGCCTTGGACTTCACTCGTGGCCTATTTGATTTCTTTGGATCCGAAGACCAGGGTTACCTGTATGGAACATGGGACTTTGGCAGTGGTGCTCCACCACCACCACCACCTCCTCCTCCTCCTCCTCCACCACCACCACCTTCAACCCCACCACCTCCTCCTCCATCGTCTACTCAGGCTCCCAGCTCTACCGCGGCACCAACTCCATCCAGTGCAACTAGTGCCTCTTCTACCCAGCCGGCTAGTCCCTCTTCTCCCCCTACAGGCTCTCTCGCACAATTCAATCTTGCGTTCCTCCAACTTGGTGGACTCGTAGAAGCTGGCGCGAACCGTGGATAATGGATATACCTATAACAACACTGTCAATTACAGTACTCACCCGGTCACGACTTTTAAAGTTGTGTGTAGTGGGTGGTGTATTCAACCAGTGCACAGATTGTCTTTTTCTTTTTTCTCGTCTTTTGTGAATTACCAGTGTAACTTTGGTAATTTGGTACATGTTGGTGTGGATTATCGGTGTTTAAGCTCTAGATTTCTATCCTGTCTCCTTTGTTGTTTTGTGCGCGTGCGATTGATGATTTGCAGAAGTTTCTGCCTTTGTTATTCTTGGAGTGAATATTGCAAGTGAAGCCATGTTGGTTGACGGGTATGTAACACTATTTTCGTCATCTAGGTAATTTGCTGCCTAAAATACGTACGTGAGTAACCTCTCTACAGTGAACCCTTTGATTTTGCAACTGCGGTTCCGAACGTTTGTTTCACAGGAGTGGGTGACCATGGGCCCAGTGGTTGTCGAGACTCTTCCCGTGGATCAGCATCTCAGGCAGGCCGAGCAAGTCTCAAGGTGTCACTAGGATTGACATTCTACTTCTGCCATTCAATCGATGGACCTTGGTAGCTTTCCCGACACCTCCTGACCCCCGTTCTGCGTATAACTATATGCGCTCGAATGATGCTTTCCAACTTGCTTACCGCTCAAATTGGACGACCGACAAAAAAAGCGCAGTCGGGGGTTCTATCAATACCATCTACGTCTATTTCCGAAGACGGATATGGTGTCTGTCTACTCTCGACGTCCTGAGAGTCTCTCGGCCGGCTGAATAGAATATACCAGGATTAGGACAGGTATGTACCAGTCGATCAACTAGCGTCGTTCACTTCCCACAAAACTCTCATCTTTGCCATGGGCATGATGGTTGACCGCGGGCGAAGTTGGGTTGAGATCGTGACTTTGACTTTGGGCGCTCTCGCGGGGTTCGGCCATGTTACGCTTTTGCCTTTGCCTGTGGTGGCGGCTTCTGATCTGCCAGTGGATCCCGGTATTTCGGGGTTAAGTGAAGAACAGCATGTGTTCAAAAGACCGCACCCAATTAATGGATTTGGTCCGGAAGGGGAACATGTCTGGGAGAAGGTACGTTTGTTGCTATGTCGTTGTTGTCGTTCGTGGTACTGTACCAGTCCTTGGTCTATGGGATCGCTCACAGGACTTGCGTAGATCACACCTACAAAGGACCTAGTCTGGTATGATTGTTATTCCACGCGCCAGTGTGCCCGTTTGCTGGTACGTCGAATCGTAAAACGCATACATGTGGGTGTTGGAATGGTTTTTCATTCCGACTTCTGTTTCTAGGTCCCCTTGGATTATTCCGATGAGAATGGTTCACAAGCAGCCATCGCTCTGGTTAGAGTTCCTTCTACGTACCCAACTAGTTCTCCAGAATACCGAGGACCTGTGTTATTCAACCCTGGTGGACCGGGTGGTAGTGGCGTCGATATGATCGCTCGATCTGGGGACGCCTTCGTCAAGATTTTGGGTTCACAGTTCGATATTATCGGATTTGACCCCCGAGGCAAGTCCGAATTCAAACCCTTGTCAATAGTTATGTCATCTCATTATCTACTTCTCGTTACCGTCGTTTTTCTAGGGATCGCACGGTCTACACCAAAAGCACAAATTTTCCCCACTCAAGCTGAACGCGAAGTATGGGAAGCAGACGCCAGGTCCTTGGGTCAAGTGTCTGGTGCGGTACACGCCTGGGCACGTTCACAGATCACAGGAAAACTCGTCTTGGAGCGTACTTCGGATTTTATGAAGCATATCAACACGGAAAATACGGCTAGAGATATGTTACGTATTGTAGAGGCACATGGGAGGAGCAAGTTACAATATTGGGGTTTCTCGTAAGTTTTTGTTTTCGAGGGTGGTTTTATTTCATTTCAAAAATTCGATGGAGTCATCGGTGAATTGATTTATTCCCCTTTCATGTTTCTAGATATGGGACTATTCTTGGGGCAACGTATGCCTCCATCTTGCCTGTAGGTGGTCTTTTGTGATTATATACTCTGGGATTGATGGGTCGTGGACTATGCAGGACAAAATCGAACGCCTCATCATGGACGGCGTGGCGGATGCCGAAGATTATTTTGCTTGCAGGTCCATCGGTCTGGTCCTGCAACTTTCGATGAGTCTAACCGCATACAGCCGTTTGGTCGAATAATCTAAGAGATACCGACAAGACTATGCAATCATTCTACGATGGGTGCTATTCCGCTGGGCCCAGTGGTTGCCCATTCTACGCCTCAAGTCCTGCTTTAATCCAACAAAGATTGCAAGCTCTCTACAATTCGATCTCCAAAAAGCCAGTGCCCATCGCAACCGACAAGTCCTACGGAACACTAGACATCGACAGGTTAAAAGGGGCGGTTTTCACTTCTCTATATAGCCCTTACGCCAAGTTCCATACATTGGCACAAAGTCTGGCCGATTTAGAGCTCGGAAACGCTACAGCGATATATCAAGTATTAGAAACACCCACCTTTGCTTGTCAATGCGGTTCTGAAACGTCCTTCTCGGCTTCGGTCAACGAAGGAACTCTTTTTGTTGCGTGTACAGACGGAAAACCTGTACCGAGCGATGTGGAATTTTCGAGGAAACATTATGATGATATGTCTAGGTCCTCGCGGGATTGGGGACGTTTGTGGTCTACCGGTGCCATCCGGTGCTCGTGAGTATCCATAAAAGCTGGTGTGGATGTCAGCACTGGATTCTGACCTGACCACTATTAAAGGGGATGGCCACAATTCAACAGGACACATTTCCAGGGTACGTGCACTATCATCTTGATGAGTACCGTCTCATTCAATGGCCCAACATAGGTCCTTTTGTCACGAATACGAGTTTCCCAATCTTGCTCATTGGAAATACTGCAGGTAAGGTTGGTAACGTCCCTCGTGTAGGATGATAACCGAGATCTTGCAGATCCTGTAACCCCCTATGGGCGTGAGTTCTCCCTCAATCCGATAGAACTCGCACAGATCGTGTTCCTATCGTCCCTAGGGCCCAGAAAATGTCCAAAGGCTTTAAGAACTCCATGGTTCTAACCCAAGACACACCTGGGGTAAAGCCAAGTTCCACTACATCCTAACGACTTCGCTAACCCCCGGGATAGCATTCATCCTTCGCTATGCCGTCGCTATGCACAATACAGTACATTCGCGATTATTTCGTTGAGGGGTCTGTTCCTGCAATCGGAACTGTTTGTGCTGCAACGGGTTCACCATGGCCAAGAGTTGAGGCAGAGATGATAACGCAAGAGAAATTGAGCAAGAAGGACTGGGAGTTGCTTCAAGCGACAAGAGAGCTCAGCAGAATATTCGAGGTTCCTCGTATGCTGTAAAGCCAATCTTCCATGTAATCTCGCAAATTGATTGTGAGTTATCGTTTTCACTTACAATGTATTTGTATAGTGTGAACTGAGGTAGGACTAAATAGAGGTCAGAGGCCATATGAAAGAGGAGGTTGTGGTACCATACCAATGAGAACATGAAGACGATTGTCCTCGATGTTCGTGAAAATGGGACCTAGCACTTTGAGCTTCAAGTGGCGGAGGCATAACATTTAAACATCCACGTGGAAAAAGACCATTCTTTGTTCGTTCTCGACTGATCGTCTAAGTCATCAACATGACCAATTGCACCAAGTTTTGCTGCACATACAGTAACTTATAGTACAGCACTACAGAAGAGAAGGGACCTCCTCATTGTTCCTCCCGGCCGATGACGGCGCGAGTCCACTCCTATAATTAGACTATGTGCTCCCATGATTCATAATGCAACTCGAGCTAAGTGTACACCAGATTGCATTTCAAACTCTTGCAGCCATGTCGCCTCCGCAGAAGAGCGCTTTGAATGTAGTCATGGTCAGTTCCGATTCTTCTCGCCGGCTGAAATGCTCACGATATCGATTCACATAGGGTGCTATGACCTTTGGCGAGGTGGGGAAAGAAGGAGCGCGCGTCCACGATTTGAAGGACGTCGAGGCCATCTTGGACGAGTTCCTTTCTCATGGCTTTACCGAGGCATGCACCTGAGTAAGCTCGAATGCAGAGTATTGAAGATATTACAGATCGACACTGCGCGAGTGTACGCTGGTGGTACAAGCGAAGAGTATGTCGGGAAAATCGACTGGAGGGGGAAGGGATTAGTACTCGAGACCAAACTCGCTCCTCGTCCGGTGAATCCGAGATCGTTGTCGCTGCAGCGGTAGTATGCTCACTATGCATAGACTCATCCAACAGACCCCATTGATCATTCTCCCGAGGTGAGGTCGGCTGCCCTGGTCAGGAAGTAGGTTATCCATCCTATCCTAGGGCTTGCGA